>LVTN01001284.1:75928-86280 GCA_001649415.1 Musa itinerans
GATGATAGTAGTAAATTCATCGATGAAACATAAAATTATACATTGCTCGTAATCAGTAATTCGAGCAAATCATATAGAAAAAGCAGATCAATAATATCCGACTAATCATTCAGGCATCGTAAAAAAATATAATCTAATATATTTGATCTCAAGAACTTGGCTCTGATACCAATTGTTAGCATAAAATATGAAATCATGCTATCTATAATGCGGAAAAACTTTTATACCAAGATTGAAATCAAATATATTAGATCTAACAATATTACGATGCGTACCTTTCTCGCTGTTCAGAAGAATAAACCTTATCTGATCTGCAAGCGCCACATTGTCGGATTTGAAGTATCAATCTGCGAGGATCTGCAAGGAAAACTAGATCCTTCTCCTCTCTTCCTATCTTTTCACAGGACCACCTAGATTGATGGATTAGGGGAGAAGAAGGAGATTGAGAGAAAAACCTTAATCTCTCAATTGAGATGCACTCTTAGATACGCTCATAAATGCGTTCATAGATGCGCTCATAGATGCTCTCATAAATGCACACATAGCCCCTAGAGGTCCTGTCTATTTATAGGCGAGAGCAGAGAGTCTAGGATAAATTATTAGGAGAGTTCCTCCCATCAAGGTTATCTCCTAAGGAATCCTACTTTAACATGGACTTCTTTTCTATTGGCCAATAACCATAATCAGAATCCAATAATATCTATAATATATCTTACTTAATTAAATAGGGCCAGATAATCTTACACGTCCAACACAGTCTCCTCCGCCACCATGTGCGGCAAGAGGAGATGCACCGGCGGGTGCCGTCGTAGCCCTTCGAGCACCACCGCCTTTAGATAGGGCATTCTTCGTATATCTTCTTCTTCGACCGTCGCCCTTTGTGTTGCACACATAACGCTCTCGATCTCCGTCCAGAGCTTCTCTTGTATGTCTTGGTGTTTGACAAGGTTAGCCATGATCCATTCCACACCCGTGGATGTGGTCTCGGCGCTCGCGGTGAGAAACTCGGAGCACAAGCCCACTATCTCCTCCTCGCTAAGCGCTCTTCCTCCTTGGTCGACGTGCCTGAACTCCAGGAGTGTGTCGACGTAGGAGGATGACCGGCTTAGGGAAGGTTCACGTTGGCTTTGACGCTGCTGTTGACGGACTCGGATGAGAGGGACAAAAAGATCATCCAGCTGCTGCCGGATGCGTAAGAACTTGATCAATCTCCTCCAGAACACCAACAAAGCAAGGTTTGGTAAAAGATTGTAGACGCGAAGCATAACCGCGATCTTTAACCCGCCCATTAGGGCGTCCATTATGGACTTTATAATTTCCTCCTCAAGTTTATCGCCGAAGCACAAAAGCGTGAACAAGCGGAAGCCCGAGAACAGCAGTCTCTCGCTGAGCTGAACGATGCCTCCACCAGCTTCGGCTTCAGAGGTAAGCTCCTGGAGGAGCGCGTCGAGGGCCCATGCACGGGCGTCGGCTTGCAAGCCGAGGTGGGAAGGGTGGAAGACGTAGGACGAGAGTACCCGGCGAAGGAGGCGCCAGTGAGGGCCATAGGCAGCCATGTTGATGGTATGGACATTGGCACCAAGGGCGCGGGAGGTGCTGAGGGGTGGTGGTCGGTGCGAGAAGGCCACGCCCTTCTGGACAAGGGAGCGATGCGCAAAGGTGCGGTCCATGATGAAGATGGCCGGGCGGCGGCCGATATAGACGGTCACAATCGGGCCATAGGCAGCCTTGAGGTGGCGGAGGACGTGGCCGAGTTGGGAGAAGGACTTGATGAGCTACAGATTGCCCAATATGGGAACGGGTGGAGGATTGGGTGGTACTTTCCCTTGACTCCGAGACCTTAGCTTGGGAAGGAAATGTAAAGCAAAGTAGAGGAGCATGAAAACGAAGAGGAGGAGGAGGAGGAGGAGGAGGAAGCTAAGTGCCATTGCAGCTTGTGGCTTGTTTTCTTCTGTTGCATGCCTCCTTGCTGAACTCCATCACCTTATATAGCGAAAGTTTTATTTTTTGTCATTAGAAATTATGCAGGCGATCATAAAGATCATCTACTGCGTGAGGTGGCAACAAGAACACGATCAATTAGTGAATCATGTGGAACAGTGAAGCGTCCGTAAGATTGGTGAAACCGTCTTGAGAGAGACAACAAGCGCCACTGTTTTCATTCACGAATAACTTGGCCACGATAACGACCAGGCCATGCCGAGCGGAATCTGTGAATCCTTAGACTATCAAACCTTATGCATGCATTTTAAATTCCTGATACAAACTAAGTTTGTAACGCCTGGACGTTTCTTTAATACTCAATATTACAAGTCCAAAAATTGTGAGCTAGAATATTAAATGAATATTAAAATTGTGAGTTAGAATGCTCAATACTTTTTAAATGAATTGTATTATACTTCTGGTTTATATTTCCGTACAAACATATTCCTTTGTCCATCAAAGTATATACAAACTGTGGAGGTGAGTAACACATGTGGTGGAGTCAATTATGATAGTTTTATTAGGTTGGTAATATAATATTCTTTCTTAATCCAAGAAAAAGAAAACCCTGTGTTTCATACTAGGGCATTTTTCAAAAAAAAAAAAACCATTGATGGAGTTTTATCATTTGGTGGCCCCATATTTATTTTTCACTAAAGGCATCATTTTTGTTTAAAATTTAAAAAATACCGCTCTAATCGATTCAATCCTTAATATTGATCCTGTCCACTTAATTTAAACTTGATCGACCCAAAGGCTAGTTCTGTCCGGCATAGATCTCGATCCAAATTGAATTGATTTAGGTCGATTTTTTCAAAATGTATTTGATCAAATTATGAGTCAGGTTGGATTTGAATCAAAAGATAAGAGAGGCAGAAAGATTAGGGTTACATTGAACAGGTGTAACCCTATTATAGATGGTGGTGTCAAACGGTCCTCTCCTCTTCGGCAATGAATGGTGGTAGTATCATCCTCTCTCCTATGGTAGCATTCTCCCTTAAATGAAAATAACATCCTCTCCTCTTCGACGATCGTGGCCAGTGAAACCTGTGCTCCTCTTTATCGTGGCATCCTTTGATCCTCTCCGGTAGCCAACTATGGCAGCATCCTTTATAATTTTGTCGGTGACCTCATCTTCTCTCCAACGATGACAATCTCATCACATCCCTAGTGACCTCATCTTCTCTTCAACTGTGAATGGTGCAATCCTTTTGTTGACAACAGCATTGCATCACCAACCGCAAAAATAAGGTATTGAAAAGAACTCAATTTTTTATGCTGATACTAATGTCTTCTTCCAAACTTTGTAACTAAGTTGAATAACCAAAAAAAAATGTCAAGGCTAATGTACCTTGGAAAAAATCTCTTATTTCACCACCTATTAACTCTAAAATCAAGAAAAATATAAAAAATTAATACAAAACAGGTTAGAAACATACTATTATAGTTTAAAAAAATTTTGAATAGATTTGAAGAAAATTGGAGATATTTATACTTTAGTTACACATAAGTTATATTTGAGTTACACTTAGCTACACTAGATAATAAACTCATGGTAGGAATCTCCTATTTCACCAATTAATCTCTCAAAAATCAAGCAAAAAATTGATACAAAACTTAGAAATATATTATTAATCTTTTGGAAAGGTTTGGGTAGATTTGAAGAGAATTCCTATATTTAAATTTTAGTTACATTGGGGTTCCAATCATGTTACACTCACATTATACTTGATCACATATTCAATATAAAAATCTTATATTTTAATAATTAATTATTCTAAAATTAGGGATAATTATTATAAGTGATACTAAATATGTTAAAATCATAATGGTTTTGAGAAGTTTGGATAGCTTTGGGGATAATTCCCATATTTATACTTTTGTCAAATAGGGGTTACACTCGAGTTATACTCAATCACATACTTGATTTTAATTTATTTAGTTAGGCATATTACTTGATTGAAATATAAGGATATTGAACTCTCTAATATAATTTGTGATATGTTTATGTTTGAATTTATCTTTTTTTTTTATCCCATAAACTTTGGATATAATATTTCCCCATTTATAAACTTTAATTTTACAAGTATATGCATGATGATGCCATTACATAGATCCCTTAGACTCGGTGGAAAGAAGATAGTTAAAGTCATTAGTACAAGTAATATATATCATAACTTAAAGATTAGATTAATTATTATTAAATTATATACAACTAATAAATTTTATCTTTTGTTTAAAGTGGAAGAAGTTTAAAGCACCCATTCCTCCTTCACCTCAACTACGTCACCCTCTCTAGTCTCAACCCCCTCCTTAGTAACTCCCTCCACGATGCATAGTTAATTATCATTGTTATGTTGATCATTTTAAGCATTTTCTTTGTGAACCTAATGGTACGAGTCGAGGATACATTATATCCATTTTTTCTAAATGGTGTTATCTTCATATTCTTAGAATAACCTTTTATCATTTAGCATATATTTTTAACATTTTTATGTGTCGAACAACTTTACATTTCAGAATAATAGATGAATATTGAATCTCGAATTTTGATTATGAAATCAATTGATGAATTAATGATCTAATCTATGTGTTGAGGTAAGTGATGCAGGACTAACTACGATCGTAAAAAAGGTAAAATAATTAAAAAAGAATCAAATGTTGGGCCGGAGTTAATGATTGGGCATTAGGCCGAATAAATTGGGGGATACACCGAAGGATCGGATGATGCAGTGAAAACTTGCCGGAAGTTCACTAAAAGTTCACCGGAAGATTGTCGAGAGTTCATCGAAAGTTTACCGAGAGTTCGGTTGAACAATTGACGTGCCGAACAACTTAGATTGCTTGTATCATAATTGTTTTAGCCTTAATTATCGTAGTTAGGACTTTAATTTGAGATAGTTTTAGAAAAAAACCTATTAACTCGATTAAAGATCAATTGGACCCAAAACAGGGCTGAATTGGGCCGATTGGATGGCCCATTCAGCCACTTGGAGCCATGTCAGGCGGTGGCACCACCCAGACTGGGTAATGGAATCGCTTGAGGCTCAGCCTCCCAAGTGGTCTGGGCGGTGGTACCACTGGCCATTAATGCTTATAGGCGGTGGTACTA
The DNA here is from genome assembly GCA_001649415.1 of Musa itinerans. Classification (NCBI taxonomy): domain Eukaryota; kingdom Viridiplantae; phylum Streptophyta; class Magnoliopsida; order Zingiberales; family Musaceae; genus Musa; species Musa itinerans. The sequence goes on from LVTN01001284.1 coordinate 81,024, forward strand.
CCCACGTAGGCGATGGTACTACTAGAGCCCAGTCTCCGAGGCTCTGTCAAGCAATAGTACCACCAGACTAGGTGGTGATGTTAAGAACGAGTCGGCACTAAGAGGGGGGGGGGTGAATTAGTGCAGCAGATAAAATTACGTCGGTTTTGAAATTTTTCGTACGATAAAAATCGAACTCGAAAGATAACTTGAAATCTCGTTTGTATATGTAGTGAAAGTAGTAGGCAAGTAAAGATTCAGTTTGGAATTAAAGTAAATTGCTCAAAAGAAATACAAACCTGATTTTTATAGTGGTTTGATCGTCATAACCTACATCCACTCCACTAATTCCTCTTTCGTCAAGGCCACCGGCATCCACTAATGGTCTTCCTTCAATAGGCAAAGACCAACCTCATTCTTACAACTCTATTCTCCTTTTGCAGGCTTAGGAGAGAACCTTTACTCTCAATTAGTGGATGAGAGAAGTTTACACAAGATTACAGCAGCGTTTTCTTTCTTTTTCACTCTCAATTCTTGTGTCTTTTAACCAGGGATGAGAGGGGTATTTATAGGCTTCAAGTGAATTCAAACTTGGAGCCTAAAAGAGTCTCATCCTGGGTTTCTTGGGTCCTAACGGTACCACCGCCTATGCTGGGTGGTACCACCGCCTGTGCTTGGTGGTACCACCGCTTGCAGCACTGACACTGGGCGGTACCACCGCCAAGTCTTGTGGTACCACTACTTGACACCTTGCCACTGGGCAGTACCACAGCCTGATTGTCTCTCAAAGACTGTGTTTGGGCGGTACCATCGCCTAACACAATCTCGGAGATTGTGCCATGATGATTTCACCTCTTTGGCCACTGTTTGGGCCTTTCACTTGGCCCAACACAACTTAAACTTGGGTCACTGAATGGGCCTTTGTCTTAGCCCAAAACAACCCTATTTTGGGCCCAGTTGGCCCATAATTGAGTTGGCTTAATTACAATATAAACCGACTCAATTAGACTATAAACTAACTCATTCTAGATATAATCGATTACAAGCAAATCATTATTGTTCGGCATATCATTGGTTCTTCCAGCGCTTCGTCCAATCTTTTGACGCATCATCCTCTCCTTCGGTGTATTGCCCAATCGGCATGTTGTCTTCTCACAATATCTGATCTTCTTAGCGTAATGTCTGATCTTCTTGGCCCGATTCCTAAATTCACAGCTCGAAGCCTTCTGTCAATACGTCAACTGATCCTTTGGCCCGACGTCTAATCTTTTGAGATGTTTGCTCCGGCCCAATGTCTGATTCCTCTTGCTTTAATCAATTTATCTTTTTTAATCAACGTTAGCCCTGCATCACTTAAACACACATTAAATCACAAACACTATCAATTGGTTTCATCATCAAAATTCGAGATTCAACAATCGCCCCCTTTTTGATGATGACAACCAATTGATGACGGAGTTTAAACAAACTCCCGGAGTTTAAACAAACTCCCTCTATCAATATGCCATATTGATAGAAACTTTGAAATCATAGTATTGATAGAAACTTTGATACCAAAGTTATGATGACAATCATGTATGAAATGATGTATTGATAATTTGATTATGCGTGATTTTATGATGCATGCAATGATGTGATAAAATTGGTTATTTCAATACTTATGTTGTATGCAATGTTGAAATCATAGTATTTCAACATTGCATGCAACATGAGTATTGAAATAACCAATTTTATCACATCATTGCATGCATCATAAAATCACGCATAATCAAATTTTCAATACATCATTTCATGTATGATTGTCATCGTAACTTCTCCCCCTTTATCATCAACAAAAAGGAGAAGTGCAACTATCTATTGAATCTTGGATTTTGATTATGAAACCAATTGATAAGTGTTTATGTTTTAATCTGCGTTTTGAGTGACGCAAGATGCTTCGATCAGGATGAGACAATTAAAGCAGGAAGAATTATGTTGTGCCGGAGAAAAACATGGCAGAAGATTGGACGTCGAGCTAGAGGATCGGTCGATGTATCGACAGAAGGCTTCGGGCCATGGATTCGGGCATCGGGCCAAGAAGAGCGGATATTGTACCAAGGATATCGGAGTTGCGGAGTCAACTGGCCGATTGGGCAATAGGCCGCAAGAGAGGACGATGCGTCGAAGAATCGGACGAAGCGTCGAGGGACCAATGACATGTCGGATAACATAATTAATGCTTAGTATTAATTATCTAGATCAAAGTGTGTTTTTACATGTGCAAGATTAACTACGATAGTAAGGCATAAAGCAAAATGAAGTCCCGGAGTCAAGGACGCGATTTCGTTGGGAGTTCGAGAGTTCGTTGGAAGTCTAGACGTTCGTCGGAAGTTCTACCGAGAAGTCTAGGAGCTTGCCAGAGAAGCTCGTCGGAACTCACCAAGAAGATCGTTGTGAAGTCCAGGAGCTTGTTAGAAGTCCGCCGGAACATTGCTGGGAGTTTGTTGGAAGTTCGCCGGAAGCTCGCCAAAAGAGCAATTGACGTACCAGAACTAGAATACTTAGAATATGTCTTAAGAATCGTAGTTAGCACATAATTAGAGTTGTGATTGGGAGGTAATCCCATCAACTCTGTTAGGGGCCAATTGGGCCCAATGTTGGACTGGTTTGGGTCGGATTCAAGACCCAACCAAGATGTTGAAAGCCTGGCCGGCGGTGGCACCGCTTGGGAGACTCAATCTCCCAAGTGGTCTGGACAGTGGTACCGCCCAGACTGGGCGGTGGTACCGCCGGTAGCAAATGCTGCCAACGGTGGTACCACCCCTGTCAGGTGGTGGTACTGCCAGAGCTCGGTCTCTGAGCTCTATCAGGCGGTGGTACCGCCCAACACAAGTGATGGTACCGCTCGTACCTAGGAAACCCAAGATGAGATATTTTTAGGCTCCAAGTTTGAATCAACTTGAGGCCCATAAATATCCCTCTCATCCCTAGTTAACTTACATAAGACTTGAGAGTAAAAATAGAAAGAAACGCTGCTGCAATCTTGTGTAAACTTCTCTCAAAAGTTCTAAGTGTTAGAATAGTTTGAGAGAGGAGTGAGTGGGGGTGTAAAGGTTATCTCCTAAACCTGATAAAAGGAAAAAGAGCTGTAAGAAGGAGGTTGATCTTCGCCTATAAAGGAAGATCGATAGTGGATGTCAGTGGCCTCAATAAAAGAGGAATCGATGGAGTGGATGTAGGTCACGACGACTGAACCACTATAAAATCGACGTGTTCTTCTCAGGTTTGCATTTCTATATTTGAGCATTTTACTTTACTGCAAATCTCTTAACTTGCTTTGCATCTACTACGCATCTTTCGTACGCTTTCAAGATATCTTTACGAAAACGCTTTCAAGCTAACCTCTCTCTGAAACAGTTTTTGTCGAAACCGGTTTTTATCGAACGAAAAGTTTTGAAGACGTAATTTTTACCGCTGCACTAATTCACCCCCCCTCTTAGTGCCGACTCGTTCCTAACACTATCAAGTTTCAAATCATTGTAATATAATCTCAAGTTTTATCATCATGCAAGCAAGTAATTTTCTTTCTTCTCTTTTGAGAAGTACAATTTTTGCTTCCTTGGAAAAGCATAAGCTAGCAAAATTTTACATCATTTTACATGCAAGCTAGCAATAATTTTGAGTTTTGCAAGATTGTAAACTTTGCTAGATGTGCAAGTTAGCATACGATGTTCAAACTAGTAAGTTTTTGAAATGTACAAGATAGCATCATTTTTGCATCTTCTTGAAATGTGTAACTTAGCAAACATTGCTTCTCTTAAGTTTTGCAAGATAGCACTTCTTGCTTCTCTTTTGAGATGAGCAAGTTTGTCTCTCTCTGCGATGTGCAAGTTTGCAATCTTTGCTTCCCCCTTTGAGGTATACAAGTTTGCAAGGAATTTTAACAAGTTTTACATCATGCAAACTAGCAAATTTTAGATGTTTAAGAAGCAACTTATTTCTTCTCTTTTGAGAAGTACACACTAGCAATTCTTTCTCCCCTTTTGTCATTAGCAAAAAGAGGGGAATAACAATACAATAATACAATTCATTTCCCTTTATATCATTTTTCAAATCATCACATGAAATATATCAAGAAAAATTAACTTGGTGATGAGATATAAGGGAGTATCATAAATAAATTATATCATGAAAGATAAAATATCAAAGATCATGAAAGATTAAGTCATGAATACTAAATAACATGATTTATCTTGACAAAACTCCCTTTTAGTAAATAACAAAAAGAAACATGGGAGTTCAAAAAATAAGATCTTGATTCATTGAAAATTTTCAAGTTATAAATCTCAAAAAATAAAGATAAAGCTCATTTAAATTCAAATCATCAAATCAAAATCATTTTCAAGATATTCATAAATTAAACATAGATAGAATCATTAATTTTTCCTTTTTGAAAGATCGATAAAGTAGAGAAATTTTTCAAGGAGAAGGCTTTCCTCTTTTTAGTGTTTTAATTCATATGAATGATTTCATATAAGCATGCCTAAATTTTTTATGCCAAATAAAAACAAGCATCATCGTTTAAAACCAAAAATGAAAAGAACGTTCATTATGGCAAAGATCGATAATCCATAAATCATAAGAATCATCATGCATAATTTTGAAAGATGAATTCATTAAGCATGATTTCATAAAGTGTTTTTAATCAAAATCATTTTGTTTGTTATAGTAATGCATTTTCCTTCTTTGCATCAATGATTCAATCATATCATGAGATATACAAATCATAAATACAAAGAAATCATGTCATGAAAGATATAAGATCAAAAGTGTCACATGTAATTCCAAAACATAAGATTTCAAATCATTATGCATCATTAAATCATCAAGTATGATTTCATTAAACATAAAACATTTTTAAATGAAATAAAAATGCAATACGAAAATCATTAAGATACACATTAATGCTTCTTAAAAACATACATAGATTTATCTTAAGCATTAGATTTAAGTCTAACATTTTGTTCCTTTATCATAAATCATGCAATTTTCATGATCATTTTCAAAATTACTAGAAGGATAAGCATGATTCCTAAAATTTTTATTTTTATTACATCATGCAATTTTCAAAAAAAAAAATTATATATAATTTTTCTAAACTAATTTAAGAAAAACTCAGAAATGCATCATATAATTTCAAAATTGAGCAAAGGGATTTTGGTTACCTTGTCGTCGAAAGCCTTAAACATAGATAGAATCATTAATTTTTCCTTTTTGAAAGATCGATAAAGTAGAGAAA
>LVTN01001285.1:4264-20781 GCA_001649415.1 Musa itinerans
AAGAGCGTGCAAGCTAGCAAGTTTTCAAAAACAAATGCAAGATAGCATTCTTGTTGAAGTGTGCAAACTAGCAATTCTTGCTTCCTTTTGCAATGTGCAAGTTGCAAGTTTTGCTTCTTGAGATAGGCAAGATAGCAAGCTCTTTTTGAGAAGTGCCATTTTTGCTTCTTTGCTAAGTGCAAGCTAACAAAATTTTACATTATTTTATAACATACAAACTACCAATTTGACATGTGTTACTTCTCTTTGAAGTATGAAGGCTAGCAAGTTTTTGCATCTTCTTGACTTGTGCAAGCTAGCTATGTCCCCCTTTGTCATTGTAAAAAAAAAGAGAAGAATACAATTTTGTATCTCTTTTTCCCTTTACAATAATTTTCAAATCATAACAAAGGATGATTAACAAAGATAACAAATCAAGTTATGAATGTCAAAATAATTTTTCATCATGAATATTTTTTCATTGCTTGCATCATTTCAAATTATAAATATTTCATATCATGATAGTACTAATTTTGTCAAATTATATCCTACCATGCATGATCGAAACTTCTCATTTGTATACATCAAAATAAATTCATAAATATTTCATGCATTTGTATCATCATATAAAGAATATCAAGAAGAATTAATTGGGTGATGAGATAAATATTTCATGAATACAAGGAATTATACATAAAAATCATATCATGAGAGATAAAATATCAAAGATCATGAAGATAAATCGTGAGTATCGATAGACATATTATGATTCTTTTTAGATAACTCAAATAGCAAAAAGAAAGAATCATAGTAGACAATCTTGATTAATAAAAAGATTTTTCAAGTTAAAATTATGAGAATTTAAGAGAAACCATGATTCATTTTAACAAATCTCCTCTAAAATAAATAACGAAAAGAATTATTAGAAGATCATGATATAGATAGAATTCATTCAATCTTGTAGGAGAACAAGATATTAATTCATGCATATAAAATCTCTCAATTCATTATGAATCATAAAAATTATAATTCTAATTCTTGAATAACCATTATTTTCGAATCCCAATTCTTAGAAAGTGATCGTAAAATCTTGTTAACGAGTTCAAAATTAGAAAAGCATTTGTCAAGAGCTTTTAAACCATTGACGACATCCATAAAATGAGTGTACATGTCAACAACGGTTTTGCTCGACTTCATACAAAAATGTTCAAAATCATGCATTAAAAGATTGATTTTCGAATCTTTAACTTTGCTAGTGCCTTCGTTTGTGATTTCAAGAGTGTGCCATATGTCGAAAGTCATTTTGCACATAGAAATTCGATTAAATTCAGTTTTATTTAAGGCACAAAATAGAGCATTCATAGCTCTAGCATTTAAAGAAAAAGTCTTTTTCTCTAAATCATTCCAATCTTTTATTGGAAGAGAAGACATTTCAAAACCGGATTCGACAATGTTCTATAAGTTTAAATCCAAAGAAAGCAAGAAAACTCTCATTCGAGTTTTTCAATATGTGTAGTCCATCCCATTGAACAAGGGAGGACGAATGAGAGAAAGTCCCTCTTGAAAGTCGAAAAAAGCCATTTCTCTTGGATGCTAAACCAAATGAGAAATAATGAGGCTCTGATACCAATTGTTAGGATCAAAAGTCGGGGTCGGCACTTAGAAGGGGGGTGAATTAGTATAGCAGTAAAATTACGTCGGTTATGAAAATCATCGTACATTGAAAACCGATTTGGAAAACTTAAATTGAAAGCGAAGTAAGAGCGTATTGAAGGTAGTTTGCAGTTAATGTAATTTACAGAAAGTAAATGCAAACCAGATTTTATAGTGGTTCGGTCATCGTGACCTACATCCACTCTGCCGATTCCTCTTCCGTCGAGGCTACCGACATCCACTATCGGTCTTCCTTTAATAGGTGAAGACTAACCACCTTTTACAACTCAATTCTCCCTTTACCGAGTCTAGGAGATAACCCTTACACCCCCACTCACTCCTCTCTCAAACTATTCTAACACTTAGAGCTTTGAGAGGAGCTCATACAAGATTACAATAGCGTTTCTTTCCTTTTTTACTCTCAATACTTGTGTATGTTAACTAGGGATAAGAGGGGTATTTATAGGCCTCAAGTTGATTCAAACTTGGAGCCTAAAAACATCTCATCCCAGGTTTCCTCGGTACGGGCGGTACCACTGCCTGTGCTGGGCGATACCACTGTCAATGTCAGTCTGACACTAACGCTGTATTAGGTGGTACCATCGTCCAGTCTGGCGGTACCACCGCTTGAAAGACTATGTTGGCCAGTACCACCACCCAAACTGGCGGTACCACCGTCGGACACCCTACCAGAGGTGGTACAACTTCCCAGACTAACGGTACCACCGCCTGACATAGTCTCGAAGACTGTGCCACGACGGTGTCACTTCTTGAGACACTATTTGAGCCTCTCATTGGGCCCAACACAGTCCTTACATGGGCCCAACTGGCCCCTAATTTGATTGGCCCAAATCCAAACTCAATTACATACTAACTACGAAATCTAAGGCATACTTAAGCTAAACAAGTCTGTTTGTCTTGGTTTCTTCTGGCGAGCTTCTAATGAACTTCCAACGATCTCTCGGTAATGTTCCGGCGGACTCTTGGCAAACTCCTGGACTTCACAATGATCTTCTTAGTGAGTTCCGGCGAACTTCTTTGGCAAGCACCTGGACTTCTCGGCTGGTTCCTGCAGAACTTTCGACGAACATCTGGACTTCCGATGAACTCTCGAACTCCCAACAAAATCATGTCCTTGACTCCATCTGTGCAATAGGAATTAGATTGTGATGAGATCACGATAATGAGATGGATTCACCTTTAAACATAGACCATAAATAATTCTGATCACAAGTTACTCGAGAGGGAAACCAGATTTTATAGTGGTTCGGTCATCGTGACCTACATCCACTCTGCCGATTCCTCTTCCGTCGAGGCTACCGACATCCACTATCGGTCTTCCTTTAATAGGTGAAGACTAACCACCTTTTACAACTCAATTCTCCCTTTACCGAGTCTAGGAGATAACCCTTACACCCCCACTCACTCCTCTCTCAAACTATTCTAACACTTAGAGCTTTGAGAGGAGCTCATACAAGATTACAATAGCGTTTCTTTCCTTTTTTACTCTCAATACTTGTGTATGTTAACTAGGGATAAGAGGGGTATTTATAGGCCTCAAGTTGATTCAAACTTGGAGCCTAAAAACATCTCATCCCAGGTTTCCTCGGTACGGGCGGTACCACTGCCTGTGCTGGGCGATACCACTGTCAATGTCAGTCTGACACTAACGCTGTATTAGGTGGTACCATCGTCCAGTCTGGCGGTACCACCGCTTGAAAGACTATGTTGGCCAGTACCACCACCCAAACTGGCGGTACCACCGTCGGACACCCTACCAGAGGTGGTACAACTTCCCAGACTAACGGTACCACCGCCTGACATAGTCTCGAAGACTGTGCCACGACGGTGTCACTTCTTGAGACACTATTTGAGCCTCTCATTGGGCCCAACACAGTCCTTACATGGGCCCAACTGGCCCCTAATTTGATTGGCCCAAATCCAAACTCAATTACATACTAACTACGAAATCTAAGGCATACTTAAGCTAAACAAGTCTGTTTGTCTTGGTTTCTTCTGGCGAGCTTCTAATGAACTTCCAACGATCTCTCGGTAATGTTCCGGCGGACTCTTGGCAAACTCCTGGACTTCACAATGATCTTCTTAGTGAGTTCCGGCGAACTTCTTTGGCAAGCACCTGGACTTCTCGGCTGGTTCCTGCAGAACTTTCGACGAACATCTGGACTTCCGATGAACTCTCGAACTCCCAACAAAATCATGTCCTTGACTCCATCTGTGCAATAGGAATTAGATTGTGATGAGATCACGATAATGAGATGGATTCACCTTTAAACATAGACCATAAATAATTCTGATCACAAGTTACTCGAGAGGGACATCGAGATAACCAAATAGACTAGTTTGTTGTATACCCATCCATATGATGGAGGCGGCTAGTCTCATAACTGCTTATGTGGAGACACTAGGGCTATAGTGCATATGCTCATTGGAGAATGAGTTCATTGATTGATTCGCTCATGGAATGCTGGATGGTTGATGATACCTCATTGTCAAACAATGATTTCGTTGTCTCAGTAGTGTATCTAGTCCTTAGACTTGAGATATCAAGGATGTCCTGTATGAGTACTCCACTCTTTGATACCAGACTTTTAGGTTTGGAAGTTCCTGATCTAGCACAGTCGGTCATTGGTAGTGATAGCCAACTTTTTGAGGGCTATTGATTGTCGATAGATGATCATATGCTCTCGATATCATAAGAGGAATATCCTCATGTATTCTTGCTCAGATAAATCTTTGGCCAAGGTCATTCGGAATGAGAGAGAAAGTGTTATCTAAAGAATCCGATTAGAGCGTGACTCGAGGAGAAACCGTATGGGCCTGACAGCACAATGTTTGGTATACGATCTTTGGGATATTTGATAGATAAAAGACTATAGGTACATGTTAACTTATGATAGATAGGTCCAAAGGATTGGATTCCCTTGTATCATCTAGGGACTACGACGAAGTGGCCTAGTATGTTTGTAATCGATGAGTCGAGTGAATTATTATGAAGATAATAATTCACTGAGCCATATTGAGTTCAAACAAGTATGACTCACGGCCAGCTCGATATTAGGCCTAAATGGTCATGCATATATGGTAGGTGTTACGATGAGTAAAGGTTTGGATATAAGATATATGTCGGAGCCCCTATCTTATTGGATATCTATTAAGCCCCCGAATTATTAGATCCTATATATAAGATCCAATAAGAGCTAATAAGAGATTATTGGGGAGAGACCCACTAATCTAAGAAGCTTGGGTAATTGGATAGAGATCTAATACCTAATAAGGCAGGATCCATTAGGGTTAAGTTGACAAGGGGCCTTTATAAATAAGAGAAAACAAAAGGGCCATAGGCTATACTTCTTGGTTGCCATCTCCTATTCTCCTCTCAACTTCTCCTCCTCAGCCAATAGGTGTGGAGATTTGGATAGCAAATTGAGGAGCATTTTCATAGCCTTTGCCGTGTAGATCACCACTAAAGAGGAGGACACTTGACCTCCTTCATCCTCTCACACAGATCTAGAGGAATTTAGGGATGTACGATCTACCTAGGTAGTACAACTATCTCACACGTGATTTTCAATTTCGTGGGTTTTTGTGTATCAATCATCATATGATGACGAACACCTTTTAGGAAATCTATGATTTTTATTTTCTGTTCTTCCCCTACGTATGTGATGTTGCCCCTAGATTTTCCTATACTAATAAGAGCAAATAAGATATTATTAGGTAAAGACCTACTAATCTAAGAGGCATAGGCAGTTGGATGGAGATTCAGTACCCAATATAACAAGATCCATTATGGTTAAATTGATATGGGGCCTCTATAAATACGAAGGAACCAAAAGGCCATGGGCTAGGTTCTTTTTGGCTGCCACCTCCTATTCTCTTCTCTCCCTCTCCTTCTCAACTAGCAACCTCTATTTAGAGCATGTGGATAGCAAGAAGGGGCAGCCCCTTCTTGATTGCATGGTGCGTGCTATGAGGAGAATTGTGCAGTGATTTGAGGAGCATCTTCATAGCCCCTGCTATGTAGATCACCGCTAAAGAGGAGAACAGTTGACCTCTTTCATCCTCTCCCATAGATCTGTAGGAATTTATAGATAAATGATATCTTTAGGGAACATAATCTCCCTTGTATGCATAGTTTTTCGGTTTTGTGGGTTTTTGCACACCAATCTTTGCACAACGATGAAACCTTATTTTCTGCGAGAAATTATGGGATTTTGTTTTTTGTTCTTCTACTGCACATGTGATGTCACCCTAGATTTCCCAACACCTCTAAGATCCACTATTCACACTAATTTAGACATTATGTCTTAACAAACTCATGCCCTAATAAGCCTCACAAATCAGGACATTGTGCCTCAACAAATCCATCGCGCTTCAACAAACCCCGCTAACCAAGATTCTTATCTCAAGGTACTTTAAAGTTTAAATATTTGTAAGCTATGGATGAAGTGGATAAATATAGGAATAAAGGATTAAAATGTAAGGATATTATGTGGGAGGAAAATGCAAGTTCTAAGGATAAGAAAACGAATGGTAATATCCTTCCTAAGTCACATATCCTTCCTTCTACCTAGGAAGAATCCCTTACTTCCTTTCTCACTTGATTTTACTTTTGATAAAGATAACCTGCTGGAATGTTTGTGGACTTAATAAACCTAAAAACTGTCGGGAGCTCAATAGAATAATTATGTTTGCCATATATGATATTGTTATTCTTGTAAAAACAAAAATTAAACCATCTTATGTTCATGTTCAAAAGAAATTCATATGGCCAGAGGCAAAACTTTTTACCAATGATTCTTGTGACACTTATGGTAGAATATAGATCTTATGGTATCTCAACTTTATTAGTACTTGGTTTATTTCTACTATAAAATAATTTATCCATCTTAAGGTAGAGGATAAAAAGAATGGCTGTCAATTTAATATTACTGGTATATATGCTTCGAACAGTATGCATGAAAGAAATATTCTATGGATTGATCCGATTAGCATTGCAAATGGCTATCTTAAAGTGCCTTGGATTGTTCTTGGTGACTTTACTACTATTCGGTATACAAATAAAAAAGTGGGGGGTAGACTGCATTCGGAAAGCTAGCCTCAAAGTTTTAATGATTACATAGATACTACTACATTGATTAATATGAAATCTATAAGTAATTGACTCTCATAGAGTAATCAAGGTGCTGCCCATAGGAAAATAATGGCTCGACTCGATAAGTGTTTGATTAATCATGAATGATTAATAGTTTACCTTGATTCATTTCTGGAGTATGATACTCAACTGTTTTCTGATTACTTTTTAATGTCTATACATATAGACAAAGCAACTCCCAAAGGCAAGAAACCTTTTAGATTCTTTAATATGTGGAGAACTCACCCTTAGTTCCTCGAGGTTATCATATTAGCTCAGAACATTAATGTACAAGGTTCTCCCCCTTACATCTTATGCCAAAAGCTAAAAGAATATAAATCAGCACTTAAGGTGTGGAATACAATTACCTTTGGCAATATTACCACTCAGGTCTAGTTATGAAAAAAGGAGCCTATGGCGGTGCAACATGAGCTGCATCTTCAGCCCTATGATAAGAATCTTATCTGTAAAGTGGAAAAAGTTAAAGATACCTTTATGCAAGCCTTAAAGTAGGAGGAAAGCTTTCTAAAACAAAAGTCTCGACAACATTAGCTTACTCTAGGGAATTCTAATACTAAAGTTTTTCTATGCTGCCATTGCTACTAGAAGGGTCATTAACTACATCAGGAAATATATAGACAAAGATGATAATCTTTTTTGAGGATTTGAATGAGGTTACAACATATATTGAGTAATTTTTTTATTACTTACTCAATTAAGTAAAGCAGTATAATAATATTTATGTGAAGCCTATTAGAAAGCTTGATTCAAAAGCTATTTCACTCCTCAATGCCCCAATTACAAATGTAGAAATTGTGAGAGTTGTCTTTAAGTCACCGAAGCATAAAAGCCCTGGACCACATGGATTTCTAGCTGAATTTTACCAAATTGCATGGTTTATTGTTGAAATGATGTGATTAAAGCTTGTCAACATTTTTTCTCTTCATGCCATATTCTTAAAGAAATGAATTGCACTTTTATTTCTTTAGTTCCTAAGAATGCAAGGGCTGATTTACTATAGAATTATCTATAGGGTAATCTGGGGCGACATCACATGCGTAGTGGAAGAACAAAAAATAAAATCCTAGAATTCGCACAGAAAAAGGTTTCTTATCATCATGCAAAAGCTAGTGCGCAAAAACCCACGAAATCGAAAAACTACACGTAAGAGAATTACCTAGGGAGATCAAATATCCTTATCTTTCAATAGATCTATGAGATTAGATGAAGAAGTTCCAATGCCCTCCTCTCTAGCAATGATCCATACGGTAGGAGATGTGAAGATGCTCCTCAAATCGCTGCCCAGAACCCTATTGAATCTCATATTTTGATGATGAAACCAATTGATAAGTGTTTATGTTTTAATCTATATTATGAGTAACACAGGATGCTTTGATTAGGATAAGACAATTAAAGCAGGAAAAATCATGTTGTGTCGGAGGAAAACATATCAGAAGATTGGACGTCGAGCCGGAGGATCGGTCGATATATCGACAGAAGGCTTCGGGCCATGGATTCGGACATCGGGTCAAGAAGAGCGGATATTGCGCTAAGGATATTGGAGTTGCGGAGTCAATTGGCCAACTGGGCAATAAGCCGCAAGAGAGGACGATGCGCTGAAGAATCGGATGAAGCGTCGATGGACCAATGACATGCCAGACAATATGATTAATGCTTAGTATTAATTGTCTAGATCGAAGTGTGTTTTTACATGTGCTAGATTAACTATGATAGCAAGGCTTAAGGCAAAATGAAGTCCCAGAGTCAAGAACATGATTTCGTTGGGAGTGCAAGAGTTCATCGGAAGTCCAAACGTTCGTCGGAAGTTCTGCCAAGAAGCCTAGGAGCTTGCCAAAGAAGCTCATCGGAACTTGCCAAGAAGATCATCGTGAAGTCCAGGAGATTGCCGGGAGTCCACCGGAATATTACCGAGAGATCTTCGGAAGTTCGCCGGAAGCTCGCCGAAAGAAACCAAGACAAATAGACTTGGTTAGCTTAAGTATGCCTTAGATTTGTTAGCACGTAATTGGGTTTGGATTTGGGCCAACCTAATTATGGGCTAGTTGGGCCTATGTAAGGACTGTGTTGGGCCCAATGAGAGGCCCAAATAGTGTCCTAAGAAGTGGCACCGTCATGACACAGTCTTCGAGACTTTGTCAAGCGGTGGTACCGCCAAACTGGGCGGTCGTACTACCCTTGACAGGGTGTTAGGTGGTGGTACCACCAGTCTGGGCAGTGGTACTACCTAGCATAGCCTCCTAGAAGGTGGTACTGCCAGACTGGGCGGTGGTACCGCCCAACGCAGTGTTAGTGTCAAACTGACACTAGCGGTGGTACCGCTCAGTGTAGGTGGTGGCCCATACCTAGGAAACCCGGGATGAGATGTTTTTAGGCTCCAAGTTTGAATCAACTTGAAGCCTATAAATACCCCTCTCATCCCTGGTTAAAAAATATAAGTATTGAGAGTAAAAAAGGAAAGAAACACTACTGCAATCTTGTGTGAGCTCCTCTCAAAGTTCTAAGTGTTAGAATAGTTTAAGAGAGGAGTAAGTGGGGGTGTAAGGGTTATCTCCTAAACCCGGTAAAAGGAGAATCGAGTTGTAAAAGGTGGTTGGTCTTCGCCTATTGAAGAAAGAACGATAGTAGATGCTGGTGGCCTCGATGGAAGAGGAATCGGTAGAGTGAATGTAGGTCACGATGACTGAACCACTATAAAATCTGGTTTGTATTTACTTTTTGCAAATTACATTAACTGCAAACTGCCTTCAATACGCTCTTACTTTGCTTTCAAAGTTAAGCATTTCTGAGTTCGGTTTTCAACGTATGAAAAGATTTTCAGAACCAACGTAATTTTACCGCTGCGCTAATTCACCCCCCATCTTAGTGTCAACTGTTTTCCTAACAGTTGGTATCAGAGCCTCGTGATTTCTCAGTTGGTTTAACACCCAAGGGAAATGGCTCTTTTCGGCTTTCAAGAGGGACTTTCTCTCATTCATCCTCCCTTGTTCAATGGGATGGACTACACTTATTGGAAAACTCGAATGAGAGTTTTCTTGCTTTAATGGAATCTTGATTTATGGCATATAGTTGACTCCGATTTTCAAAGGTCTTTTCTTCCAATGAACTATTGGAATGATTTAGAGAAGAAGGCTTTTTCTCTAAATGCAAAGGCTATAAATACCTTATTTTGTGCCTTAGACAAAAACGAGTTTAATCGGGTTTCTATTTGCGAAACAGCTTTCGACATTTGGCACATTCTTGAAATGACTCATGAAGGTACAAGTGGATTAAAAGTTTCAAAGGTCAATCTTTTAATGCACGATTTTAAACTATTTCGAATGAAGCTGAGCGAAACTTAAAAGGAATGCAACTACTTGCTTTGAATGCAAGAAGAAGGAAGCAATCTTGGATGAATCATGCTCATCCGAAGACGAGGAGAAAATCAACAAATGCGATGTGGCAAACTATGCCTTAACGGCTTTCGACGATGAGGTAATCGAAACCTCCTTAATTTATTTCGAAATTATATGATACTTTTCATAATGCATTTTTTTTTCTTTTTTAATTTAGATTAGAAAAATTATTTTTCTTGAAAAATCACATGTTTAATAATGAAATATAACAAATTAGGAATCATGCTTATCATTCTAGTAATTTTGAAAATAATCATAAAAATTATATGTTTATGATAAATAAAATGATTTTGATTAAAAATGCCTTATGAAATTATGTTTGATTATATCATGCCTAATAAATTTATTTTTTCAAAATTATGCATGATAATTTGAAGTAATGATAAGTTTTGGGTAATTTATGGTTTATTGATCTTGATGATTTTCATGATGATATTTGCTCTTTCGATTTATTCATGGAATTTCTTTTATCCTTCATATGATGATTCTTTTACATGAATTCTTTCTTAATGAAGAAAGAATTTTTATGATTTTTTTTATGAGATGAACACTTACAAGAGTGAGGATTTGATTTCACATGAATATCTTGATCCTTATGAAAATTGAAGCATGATTTAATGAAACTCTTTTATCGTTTTTGACTTGATATAAATCATTTCACAAATTAGGTTCTTAATGGATTTCCTTCTTTCTTTCCTTTTTCATGCAAGTTTTGATGAAAAAACGGGACAAGTTAATAGAAGCTATCTCTTTAAATGTTTATAACTTTTAATGTGAGAACTTTTAAATAATACTATGTCATGAATGCTTGAAATATGATTGGTATCATCAAATACAAATTGAAATGTTGCATGAATCTTTACCACACTTGCATTGTTGAATTGTTCTCCTTTTTGTTGATGACAAAGGGGGAGAAATCATTTCACAAAATTGGTTCTTCATGGATTTCCTTCTTACTTCTTCATTCAAAGTTTTTGATAAAAAAAGAGGAGAAGTTGATGGAAGCTATCTCTTTAATGTTTATAACTTTTAATGTTGAGAACTTTTGAATGATACCATGTCATGAATGCTTAAAATATGATTGGTATCGTCAAATACAAATTGAAATGTGGCATGAATCTTTACCACACTTGCATTGTTGAATTGTTCTCCTTTTTGTTGATGACAAAGGGGGAGAAATGATACCAAAATGTGATAAATTGATGACAATGTATGCAATGTATCTTATCGTAAATGCTTATGTGCCTATCATTTGAAACATATTGAAATATGGCAAAAACATATCTTATCGTATCAAACTGATAAATGTCTTTCATTATAAGATTTTATAAGCTCAACGATATCTTGCCATAGAATGAAGAATTTCTATGTTTATCATCTTTCATATTTGAAATATCATACTTGAAAATGAATGTCATGCCTTGACATCATTTTGATAAATACTTGGCATCATATTTTGTTAGATCATGATACAAATCATGATGTGCATGTTGATAAGTTTAATGAATTTAACTTATCGGTGTGACTCTTGAATTCAAAGGGGAGTTAAGGTTGACTCTATCCTCAATTAATTGTCATCATTAAAAAGGGGAAGATTGTTTAATCTCATATTTTGATGATGAAGTTAATTGTAATTTGTTTGATCTAATCTATATATTGAGAAAAGTGTGCAAGATTAACTACGATAGCAGTAAGACATAAAACAGGTGTTGTGCCGGAGTTAAGATCGAGATCTCATTGGGAGTTCGAGAGTTCATCGGAAGTTCAGACATTCGTAAGAAGTTTTGTCGGAACCAACTGAGAAGTCTAGGAGCTTGCCAAAGAAGCTCATCTGAAGTCGCTAAGAAGATCGTCATAAAGTCCGGGAGCTTGCTGGGAGTCCGCTGGAGCACTATCGAGAGTTTGTCGGATGTTCACCGAAAGTACGTCGGAAACTCGCCGGAAGAGCAATTGACGCACCGGAAAAAAGAAGTGTTGTGATCATGTCTTAATTATCGTAGTTAGAGTGTAAATTAAGTTAGGATTGGGAGGTAATACCACTAACTTAATTAAGAGCCAACTAGGCCCTTAACAGGGCTAAATTGGGCCGAATTGAGCAGCCAATTCAGCCTCAAAAGACATGGCCGATAGTGACACCGCTTAGTGCCCTAGGATTTTTGGGCAGTGGTACCGTCGGTAGTTATTGCTGCCAGCGGTGGTACCGCCCCTATCTATTAGGATCAAGAGTCTGAGGTTGGCACTAAGAGGGGGGGGTGAATTAGTGCAGCGGTAAAAATTATGTCGGTTTGAAAAACTTTGTATGATAAAAATCATTTCCGATGAAAAATCGATTTCAAAAACTTAACTTGAAAGTGTACATAATGGATTAAAGGCAGTAAGAACTTAAGGAGGTTTGCAGCAAGGTAATAGCAAGAATCAAATGCAAACGAGAGAACACAACAGTTTTATAGTGGTTCGGTCGTCGTGACCTACATCCATTCTGCCGATTCCTCTTCCGTCGAGGCCACCAGCATCCACTATCGGTCTTCCTTCAATAGGTGAAGACCAACCACCTTTTACACCCCTCTTCTCCTTTTACCAGGTTTAGGAGATAACCCTTACAAGCACTCACACTCCTCTTACAGAATTCTAACACATAGAACTTGAGGAGGATTCTCACAAGATATTTCTACAGTGTTTCTTTACTTTTAAACTCTCTGTGCTTGTGTGCTTTAACCAAGGATGAGAGGGGTATTTATAGGCTTCAAGTTGATTCAAACTTGAAGCCTAAAACTTTCCTATCCCGGGTTCCCCGAGCACAGGTGGTACCACCGCCTACGTTGGGCGGTACCACCGCCCAATGTCAGTTTGACACTAACACCGCCCTAGGCGGTACCAATGCCCAGGTCTAGCGGTACCACTGCCTAGGGGGTAGGGTTGGGCGGTACCACCACTTGCACTCTGCCAGGGGCGGTACAACCACCCAGATTGGCGGTACCACGTCTCAAAGACTGTGGCACGATGGTGAGACTTCTTGGGGCATTGTTTGAGCTTCTTATTGGGTCTAACACAGTCCTTACATGGGCCTAGTTGGCTCCTAATTGGGTTGGCTCAAATCCAAACCCAATTACGTGCTAACTATGATTTCTAAGACATAATCTGAGCTAAACAAGTCCGTAAGTCTATTCTTCCGGCGATCATCCGGCGAACTTCCGACGATCTCTCGGCAATGTTCCAGCGGACTCCCGGTAAGCTCCTGGACTTCACGACGATCTTCTTGGCGAGTTCTGATGAGTTTCTCTAGCAAGCTCCGAGACTTCTCGGCTGGTTCCTCCAGAACTTCCGACGAACGTCCGGACTTCCGATGAACTCTCGAACTCCCAACATTATCTCGATCTTGACTTCGGGACTTCATTTTGCTACATGCCTTGCTATCGTAGTTAATCCGGCATATGTAAAACACACTTCGATCTAAACAATTAATACTAAGCATTAATCAAGTTGTTCGGCATGTCATTGGTCCCTCAACGCTTCGTCTGATTCTTCGGCACATCGTCCTCTCTTGCGGCCTATTGCCCAATCGGCCAGTTGACTCCGCAACTCCGATATCCTTGGCGCAATATCCGCTCTTCTTGGCCTGATACCCGAATCCATGGCTCAAAGCCTTCTGTCGATATGTCGACTGTTCCGCCGGCCCGATGTCCAATCTTCTGACATGTTTTCCTCTAGCACAACATGATTTTTCCTATTTTAATTGTCTCATCCTGATCAAAGCATCCTACGTTACTCAAAACATAGATTAAAATATAAACACATATCGATTGGTTTCATCATCAAAATCCAAGATTCAACATTATCAGGCGACGGTACCGCCAGAGCTCGATCTCCAAGCTCTATCAGATGGTGGTGCTGCCCAATGTCAGGTGTCAGGTGGTGGTACCACCTAGTAATGGTGGTGGTACCGCTAGGACCCCAAAAATCTGGGATTAGATACTTTTTGGCTCCAATTTTGAAACCTTTGGGGCCTATAAAAATCCTACCCTTTTCTGCATGAAAGGACATGAAAGTATTAAGATAATCTTGAGTTATTAGGGTGTAAAAGTGTTGTAAATAAGTGCTAGAGTCCTCCTCCTCCCTTACTAAGTTTTGAGATCATTCAAGAGAGGTGTGAGACTTGTAAGGGTTCTCTCTTAAACCCGTGAAAAGGAGAAAGCGCTGTAAAGAGATGGTTGGTCTTCACCTATTGAAGGAAAGCCTTTAGTGGATGCCGGAGACCTTGTCAGAGGAGGAATCTGAAAGTGGATATTGTTAGGATCGAGAGTTCGAGGTCAGCACTAAGAGGGGGGGGTGAATTAGTGTAGTGGTAAAAGTTACGTCGGTTCAAAAAACCATTGTATGATAAAATCTGATTTCGACGAAAACCAATTACGGAAACTTAATTTGAAAGCATACGTATTCATAAATGTATTGAAGGCAGTTAGGCAGTGAGCAAGTAAGATGATTTGCAGTTAAAGTAAATTGCTCAAAGAAATGCAAACCAGATTTTAGAGTGGTTCGGTCCTCGTGACCTACATCCACTTTATCGATTCCTCTTCTATCGAGGCTACCGGCATCCACTATTGGTCTTCCTTTAATAGGCGAAGACCAACCACCTTTTACACCCCTCTTCTCCCTTTACCGGGTTTAGGAGATAACCCTTACAAGTACTCACTCACTCCTCTCTCAAACTATTCTAACACTTAAAAGAGGGACAGGAGATCACATAAGCTTTTAGCAGCGTTTCTTTCTTTATAAACTCTTTGTGCTTGTGCATTTTAATTAGGGATGAGAGGGGTATTTATAGGTTTCAAGTTGATTCAAACATTGAGCCTAAAAATATCTCATTCCGAGTTTCCTGGGTACGGGCGGTACCACCGCCTACGTTGGGCGGTACCATCACCTGACAGAGCTCGGAGATCGAGCTCTGGCAGTACCACTGCCTGATAGGGGCAGTACCACCGCCTGATAGGGGCGGTACCACCGCCTGATAGAGCTCGAAGACCGAGCTCTGGCAGTACCACCGCTGGCAGCATTTACTGTCGGCGGTACCACCGCCCACGTTTCTTGGGGTGCTATTCCCCAAGCGGTGCTACCACCCAGCCTGGGCGGTACCACCGCCTAGGTTTCCCGGGGTGCTGTTGTAACATCTCCCATTTCTGAAAATTTAGTAAATGCTTGTTTGTAAATATGAGGATTACTTAATAATTTTTTTATATTAAATGATATTATATTAAAAGTTTATGGCTAGGGACCTAAGAGTAAATATTAAAAATTTGATATGATTTATGAAAGATTCAGATTTAGAAAAAAAAAAAAAAAACATGGTGGACATGTGTCACTAGCTGACATAAGGTTGGTGCCACTTATGTTTGCTCTAAAGAGGACACCTAGCCCATTTAATGCATGTATGACACCTCATTATTTTAGCATGAACCAAACCTAAGTAATTTAAGGCACAATTGAGGGAAACTTTGCTGCCAACGTTAGTTTGAGAAGAAGAAGAAGAAGAAGAAGAAGAAGAAGAAGAAGAAGAAGAAGAAGAAGAAGAAGAAGAAGAAGAAGAAGAAGAAGAAGAAGAAGAAGAAGAAGAAGAAGAAGAAGAAGAAGAAGAAGAAGAAGAAGAAGAAGAAGAAGAAGAAGAAGAGGAAGATTTGGAGTAAATTTACCTATCCAAACATATGAATGAATAGACCTCATATATTTGATAAAACAGATACTATAGCTTCTGACCTTTTGATACTAATTGCTCATAACTCTCTAGTGAAAACTCTGAATTATGCAAACTTAGTTCTTTGGAAACTAGATTCGTATATCTTTCTTTTGACACATAGTTTGGAAATTTTGAAGTATGTTTGCCTTCTGAAACATCTGTTTAAAATGATTCTATCAATTCTGCAAAACAGAGATGATTAACTCTGACCTTCTATTACTAAATTGCTCATAACTCTCTGAATTATACAAAACATAGTTCGTTGGAAACTAGATTCGCATAGACACCTAATTTGGAAATTTTAAAGTATGTTTGCCTTCTAAAACATCTGTTTAAATTGATTCTATCGATTCTTCAAAACAGAGATGATCAATTCTGACCTTCCTTTACTCTATTTGTTGTAACTTCCTGTTAGGAACTCAAAAATTTACAAATCTGAGTTCATCTAAACCTAGATTGATACAGCTTTCCATTGACATCTACTTTTAGTGAATTGGAGCATGCTTGGTCACTTAAACAATTCAGGAAATATACCATTCAAATTCTGCCAGAATTGAAAACTTTGTTGAGTTTTGCCTATTCAAGTTTC
>LVTN01001285.1:22617-35687 GCA_001649415.1 Musa itinerans
TCCATTCAAATTTCACATTCTTTTGAGTCAGTTTAGTGAGGGGATGAGCAATTTGAGAAAATCCCTCCACAAATCTCCTGTAATAACCTGCCATGCCCAAGAAACTTCTAACTTCTGTTACATTTGTTGGCACTTCCCAATTAACTACTGCTTCCACCTTCTTTGGATCAACAGATATATCCTTTCTAGAAATCACGTGGCCTAAGAAAGCAATTTCCTTCAACCAAAATTCACATTTGCTGAACTTTGCATACAGCTTCTTTTCTCTTAGTATGGATAATACATCTCTCAAGTGTTTATCATGCTCTTGATTACTCCTTGAATATACTAATATGTCATCAATGAATACAATTACACAATCATCTAAGAGTGGCTAAAATATTCTATTCATCAGTTCCATAAAAGCTGCAGGAGCATTAGTCAAGCCAAAAGGCATTACTAAAAATTCGTGGTAACCATATCGAGTTCTAAAGGCTGTTTTTGGAATATCCTCCTTCTTGACCTTCAACTAATAGTAACCTGATCTTAGATCAATCTTGGAGAATACTTGTGCACCCTGCAATTGATCAAACAAGTCATCAATCCTGGGGAGGGGATACTTGTTTTTGATAGTCACCTGATTCAACTATCTATAATCAATACAAAGCCTCAATTTTCCATCTTTCTTCTTAACTAATAGCGTCGGAGTACCCCATGGTGAAACACTGGGTCGAATGAAACCCTTATCTAATAGTTCTTATAGTTGCTTCTTCAATTCCTCTAGCTCGAGTGGTGCCATTCTGTAGAGAGGCTTAGGTATTGGGATTGTCCCAAGGACCAAATCAAAAGCAAATTTACCTTCTCTGTCTAGAGGTAATCCGGGCAAGTCATCCTATGATACAATAGACAAAGAGATAAATTATACCCAATACTCTCAAAATAAAAGATCTAGTATCTAAAAGTGATCATTTTTGTATAACAATCTATACTGGTATAATATGAAGATACCCAAACCATACCAAATATAATATTAAAACTCCAAATATCTAGGAGAACCAAATCAATAAGAAGTTCGTATTCTCCAATAGAAATCTGACAAGATGACCAAATTAAGTTCGTTATCAAAGAATCTCCAATGGTCGTATTTACATATAGCATATAATCCAATGGTCTAGGTTGAATGCCCAAGTGATAAGCAAAATATTATGAATCAAATTATAGATGAGACTCATAGTCAAACAAAATTTTGCATTCTTTTGGAAACATAGATAATACCTTCAACCACTAATTTAAAAGCTTTAGAATCATATTCAGTGATAGCATATCCAAGCAATATGTCATGATCAAATCATGCATGACATCAACATACTTCTCCACCTTTGTCATCACCAAAAAGGAGAAGTTCCAACTATCAAGTGTTTAGAAATACAAATTCAACTCATTGCATGAAAAATATAATATCAAGTTTTATCATCATGCAAGCTAGCAAAGTTAAAACATTTTAGAATATGCAAGCTAGCAATTTAGAGATGTTCAAGAAAGCAACTCATGCTTCTTGAAATATGCAAGTTTGCTAGATGTGCACGTTAGCATGTTTTGCTTCTCTTTGCAATATGCAAGAGAACATATTTTTGCATCTTCTTGAGATTTCAAGCTAGCAATTTTTGGTGATGTTTCAAGATAGCAATTTCTTCTCTTTTGAGAAGTATAATTTTTGCTTTCTTCTTGAATTGTGCGAGCTAGCAAATTTGCTTTCTAGCAAGTTTTGCTCCCCCTTTGTCATTGTCAAAAAGAAGGAAAAACTCTTTACATCGATTTTCAAATTATGACAAAGGTAAATAGCATAGATGAAAATTCAAGTCATGAATGTCAAAACAATTATTTTATCATGAATATTTCATCATTGCATGCATCATTATCATAAGTTAAAGTATTGCATGTATAATACCAAATCATCATGTATATAAAATATAAAATCATCATTACATGCATGATTTCAAATCATCATTCTAGAGTATTATTTCAGAAAATAAAAATTATTGTGTTTCACATTATTTCAAAAATCATAGTGTTGCATGCATTTTTATCTAAGTGAAAAATCATAGTGTTGCATGCATTCATATCATCGCATGAAGAATATTAAAAAGAAAATAACTGGGTGATGAGATAAACATTTCATGAATACAAGGAATTGCATAAAAATCATATCACGAAAGATTATAACATGTGAATACCAAAAGACATGATTTCTTTTTGAAAAACCTCCTCATAAATAATCAAAATAAAATCTTAGGAGATCGATTAATGAAAAATCTTAATTCATAACAAATCTTAATTTGTAAATATCACGGAATCAAGATCATGATTTGGATAAAAATTTATTCAAATTTAAATCATCAAAATCATTTTTAAAGTCCAAGAGATTCATAAAGATGATAAAAATGGATTCATCAAAATCAATAAGATAGAGAAAAATAATTTTCAAGAAAAATAATTTTTAAGAAAAATATATTCCACTTTTTAGTTGTTTCAATTCATATAATTTTATTTCATTTATGATAAATAAAAATATGTTTCATGTTTAAAACTGAAAGTGCAAGATTTATTACGACAAAGATCAATAAGACACTTTCATTATGGTAAAAATCGATAATCCGTAAATCGCAAGATTTATCATGCATAATTTCGAATTATAAAACCATTAAATATGATTTTAAATCAATATGCTCAAGTTTTTGTATGAAAACCATCCATCTTATTTAAAACCGAAAAAGTAAAATTTTATCATGAGAAAAATCGATAATCCATAAATCGTAAGAATCATCATGCATAATTTCGAAATATAAATTTATTAAGCATGATCTCAAATTATATTATTTCATCAAGCATGATTTCATATTTTCAATCAAAATTATTTTGTTTGTTTATCATAAAATATGTATTTTTCATGATTATTTTTAAAATCATTGGAAAGATAAGCATAATCCAATTTTATTTTTGTATTTTCATTAAACATGTAATAAAAAAATTTAATTTTCTTAAACTAAATTAAAACTAAATTAAAACTAAATTAAAAATAAGTCATGAGATGCATTATGTAATTTCAAAATAAACTAAAGGCTTTTTTATTACCTCAACGTCGAAAGCCGTTAGGGCGTAGTTTGCCACCTCGCCTTTGTTGATTTTCTCCTCGTCTTCGGAGGAGCTCGATTCATCCCACTTTGTGTTCTTTTTCTTGTGTTCAAAGCAAGTAGTTACGTTCTTTTTGTTTTTTAATTTTTGTTTTATAAACTTTTTAAATTTCATTTGTAGTTCAAGTTCACCATCACTTGAGCTTATGCACGAGTGGTCTTCAAATGTTTTAAGTTCGAAATCCTTCCTGTTCTTTGGAAGGTGGTTCTCAAGTTCTTTGGAAGGTGGTTCTCAATTTCATAGGTCATCAAGGACCCTATTAGTTCTTCGATTAGAATTTGGTTCAAATTTTTTTATTCTTAAATAACCGTTATTTTTGAATCCCAACTCTTATTAAGAGAACGCAAAATCTTGTTTACAAGTTCAAAATCCGAAAAATATTTACCAAGAGCTTTTAAACCATTGACTACATCCGTAAAACGGGTGTACATGTCAATAATGGTTTCACTCGGCTTCATTCGAAAAATCTCAAAATTATACATTAAAAAATTAATTTTTGAATCTTTAACTTTGCTAGTTCCTTCATGTGTGATTTCAAGAGTGCGCCAAATATCAAAAGCCATTTCGCAAGTAGAAATATGATTAAACTCATTTCTATCTAAGGCGCAAAATAAGGCATTCATAGCCTTTGCATTTAGAGAAAACGTCTTCTTCTCCAAATCATTCAAATGGTTCATTGGAAGCGAAGACATTTGAAAACTGGATTCGACTATATGCCATCAATCGAGATTCAATGAAAGCAAGAAAACTCTCATTCAAGTTTTTCAATAAGTGTAGTACGTCCCATTGAAAAAGGGAGGACGAATGAGAGAGTGACCCTCTTGAAAGTTGAAAAGAGTCATCTCTCTTTGGGTGTTAAACCAAATGAGAAATCATAAGGCTCTGATACCAATTGTTAGAATCGAGAGTCCGAGGTCGACACTAAGAGGGGGGGGTGAATTAGTGTAGCGGTAAAAGTTATGTCGGTTCAGAAAACCTTCGTACGATAAAATCTAATTTCGATGAAAACCAATTATGAAAAATTAACTTGAAAGCATACGTATTCATAAATGTATTGAAGGCAATTAGGCAGTGAGCAAGTAAGATGATTTGCAGTTAAAGTAAATTGCTCAAAGAAATGCAAACCAGATTTTAGAGTGGTTTGGTCGTCGTGACCTACATCCACTTCGCCGATTCCTCTCCCGTCAAGGCCACCAGCATCCACTATTGGTCTTCCTTCAATAGGCGAAGACCAACCACCTTTTACACCCCTCTTCTCCTTTTACCAGGTTTAGGAGATAACCCTTACAAGCACTCACTCACTCCTCTCTCAAACTATTCTAACACTTAGAATAGGGAGAGGAGATCACACAAGATTTTAGTAGTATTTCTTTCTTTTTAAACTCTTTGTGCTTGTGTATTTTAACCAGGGATGAGAGGGGTATTTATAGGCTTCAAGTTGATTCAAACATGGAGCCTAAAAACATCTCATCCCGGGTTTCCTGAGTACGGGTGGTACCACCACCTGCACTGGCCGATACCACCGCCTGACAGAGCTTGGAGACCAAACTCTGGCGGTACCACCCCTGGCAGCATTTACTGCCGGCAGTACCACCGCCCAGGTTTCCTGGGGTGCTGTTCCCTAGGTGGTGCCACCGCCCAGCCTGGCCAGTACCACCGCCCAGGTTTCCTAGGGTGCTGTTCCCCTAGCAGTGCCACAGTTGGCCAGGGTTTCAGCACCCTGGTTGGGCCTAGAATCCGGCCCAAACCAGTCCAACTTTGGGCCCAATTGGCCCCTAACAGAGTTGATGGGATTAATTCCCAATCCCAACTCTAATTATGTGCTAACTATGATTCCTAAGACATAATCTAAGCAAGATAAGTTCAGTTTCTTCCGGCGAGCTTCCGACGATCTTCCGGCGAACTTCTGACGATCTCTCGGCAATGTTCTAGCGAACTCCCGGTAAGCTCCCGGACTTCACGACGATCTTCTTGGTGAGTTCCGAGGAGCGTCTCTGGCAAGCTCCAAGACTTCTCGGCTAATTCCGACAGAACTTCCGACGAATGTACGGACTTCTGACGAACTCTCGAACTCCCAACGAAATCACATCCTTGACTCTGAAGCTTCATTTTGCTTCATGCCTTGCTATCGTAGTTAATCCTACATATGTAAAACCACACTTTGATCTAGAGAAATAATACTAAGCATTAATCAAGTTGTCCGGCATTTCATTGGTCCCTCAACGCTTCGTCCGATTCTTCGGCGCATCGTCCTCTCTTGCAGCCTATTACCCAATTGGCCAGTTGCCTCCACAACTCCGATATCCTTAGCACAATATATGCTCTTCTTGGCCCGATGCCCGAATCCACGGCCCGAAGCTTTCTATCGATATGTCGATCGTTCCTCCGGCCTGACGTCCAATCTTCTGATATGTTTTCCACCGGCCCAACATGATTTTTCCTGCTTTAATTATCTCATCCTAATTGAAGCATCCTGCATCACTCAAAATGCAGATTAAAACATAAACACATATTAATTGGTTTCATCATCAAAATCCGAGATTCAACAGATATAGGTCACATTGACCGAACCACTCTAAATTCTGGTTTGCTTTTCATTTGTGCAATTTACATTACTACAGATCTCCCTAATCCTTTCTTGCACTTTTACGAAAGCTTTCAAGTTCATATTCTCTTTGAAACGGATTGAATCGAAACCATTTTCGTCAGAATTAGTTTTAATCGAAACGAACATTTTTTTGGAATCGAAAAAGTTTTTCGCAGCACTAATTCACCCCCCTCTTAGTGCCGCTCTTGATCCTAATAGAAGCCCCTATAGAGTTCCAAGGAGGTCGATCCCCTAAAGAGATCAACCCCAAGCTTAGAATCTATAATATTTCTAACACTTGGTATTAGAGCAGTGTTTTTGGCATCTCGCTACCCTTCCACAGCCATCCATCAGCCCTCCATAGTTGCCTAAAGTAATTCCCATAATTGCTTAAAAGATCATCGCCAAATTCTGTCGTCATCTCCATACCGCGGGTCATCCTTTGATCTCCCCGTGAATTGCAGCAGGTTCTAGTTTCCTACCTTACAGCTACTATAATTTAGTTATCCTTATTCGAAAATCTAAAAAAAAAATTGTTCCTATATTTCTACATAAACTTTTCATTGTAAAGTTTTCATCTCTATGACGAAAGATACATTACAGAATTCTAACCGCATAGAACAGTCTGTTTGATCTTGCTATTGCATTTTTTCTATCCAAATCTCTACAAAATTTTTATAACAGCTTTAACACTTCATACAGCAGATTTTCCTTTGGTTTTGTCAAAAAATTATCAATATAAATCACTGATCTTTTACATCCAATCTGCTACACTTGAAAATCTGTGTTGCAGAAAATTTCAGCCGCATATTGTTGCTTTAACTTCTATATTTACAATCTTTTTTGAATGAAATTTCTTATACAATTCATAGATCATATTAGCTTCCATCTAAGATTGATCTATTAAGGAATTTATCTCTAAAAACATTCTTGTGTTGCTGCAAATTTTCGTCGCAACCCGCTGAAATTTTTTGACGAGAATTCTGCTATCGCAACTTGCACCAATTTCCTTGCTGTTATACTGCCAAAATTTTCTTGATTAAATTGGTCATCTTTGCTGTCATATAAATTGATATTTTGCTGTCAATTCTCTCCTTAGATGTCTTGGTTTTTGCTGAAAATTTCATCAAGAAACTACTGTTTCTTTGACGATAATTCTGCTCTTGCAAGACAATACATACTTGCAGCAACTTCCACTGATTTCTATCAATCCTTTACTGCCACCTACTACATATCTAAAACTTTTTTCCCTAACTTTCATCCACTACCATCACAGCCCTAAAACTCCACCAAACCACACCCTCAAACTGCACCCAAAATAGCCGCAAAACAAGCCTGAACTGTAGCCTACATTCACCAAACCACCAACCCTTTCAACTATCACTTCTCTCAACCTATACATGCCTTTAACCCGACAATAAAAGAGAAATCTGAATATCACAGATTTAGAGGCATATACTATGGCATCTAGGGAGGCAATCAATGCTAAATTTGAAGCCTTCGAGGCACGAATAGAGGATATGATTCAGACTCTCTTTACCGAACTCAGTTTGGGCTGACCACCAAGCCCGAAGAAATCACATCAAGGAGAGAGTTATGACCAATTGCACCAAGCCCGAAGAGATGACTTCCAAGAGAGGGGAGGCTTTATGACCAACCCTAACTATCCACGCATGAGGGTGGACTTCCTTAGATGGGAAGGAGACCCGATTGATTGGATCTCACGCACGGAGCGATATTTTCGGTACCACAAAACCGCAGACGCATCTATGGTGGAAACTATGGCTATACATCTGGAAGGGAATGTCATACAGTAGTTTGACTGGTTTGAACACACTCATGGAGTCCTCTCATGGTGACAATTCAAAAAAGGACTGATGATTCACTTCGGACCAACCAATTATAAGAACATTGACAAACAACTAGCGAAGATCCGACAAACCTCCATCATTCAGGTGTACCAAATAAGGTTTGAAAGGTTATCTAATCAAACTCATGATTGGTCTAAAAAACAATTATTGGTGACTTTCATTGAGGGCTTAAAGCCTAAGATCCTAGGAGAAGTTAAAGTGCGACAACCGTACACGCTTATGGAAGCCATCTCTTTCGCATAACTTCAAGAGGAGCGATTGAACCATGAAGCCTGGAGGACTAGGGTCACTCCCTGACTAGCAATATTGAAGCCCTTAGCCCCCCCTACTATCAACCAAGTCCCTGCACCAAAAAGGTTGACAAGAGAAGAGCTTTGGGAGTGATCTGCAAAGGAGTTATGTTGGCACTACGACGAGCCATAGAGCCGTGAGCATCGTTGTAGAAAAGGGAGACTTCTTATGATTGAACCAGTAGAAGAAGAGGTCATTGAACATCCAAAAGAGAGCCTTGAACATGAAGAAGAAGATGTGGAAGAAGAGCGACAACCGACCGATGTTACGGTACACGCAATAGCCGGCTACTCGAACCCGCAAAAGATGAAAGTTGGAGGCCTTCTCAAACAACAACCGATCACTATTCTCAACAACACGGGCAGTACTAATAACTTCCTAAATATTAAGGTTGCTACTCGGATGGTACTCCACATCGAAGGTTGCAACAAGTTCGACATAAAGGTCACCGACGGAAGAATCCTAAAGTGAGACTAAAGATGTCCGCAGGTGAAACTATTACTGCAAGATCAAGAAATTATTACTGACTTCTTTCTCCTACCTATTGATGACTATGAGGTTGTGCTTGGCATAGAATGGCTGACGACGCTAGGTGATGTCTCTTGGAACTTCTCCAAATTAATTATGAAATTCTACTATAAAGGTAAACAGATCTGTTGAATCTCGGATTTTGATGATGAAACTAATTGATAAGTGTTTATGTTTTAATCTACGTTTTGAGTGATGCAGGATGCTTTGATCAATATGAGACAATTAAAGCAGAAAGAATCATGTTAGGATGGAGGAAAACATGTCAGAAGATTGGACGTCGAGCCGGAGGATCGGTCGACGGATCGACAGAAGGCTTCGGGCCATGGATTCAAGCATCGGGCCAAGAAGAGTGGATATTGCGCCAAGGATATTGGAGTTGCAGAGTCAACTGGCCGATTGGGCAATAGGCCACAAGAGAGGATGATGCGCCGAAGAATTAGACGAAGCGTCGAGGGACCAATGACATGCCGGACAACATGATTCATGCTTAGTATTAATTTTCTGGATCGAAGTGTGTTTTAACATGTGCAGGATTAACTATGATAGCAAAGCATAAGGCAAAATAAAGTCTCGGAGTCAATGACGTGATTTTGTTGGGAGTTCGAGAGTTCGTCGGAAGTCTAGACGTTCATTGGAAGTTCTGTAGGAACCGGCCGAGAAGTCCAGGAGCTTGCCAAAAAAGCTCATGGGAACTTACCAAGAAGATTGTCGTGTAGTCCAGGAGCTTGCCAGGAGTCCACTGGAACATTGCCCGAGAGTTCGTCGGAAGTTCGTCGGAAGATCGCCGGAAGCTCGCTAGAAGAAACCAAGATATAGGGACTTGTTTAGCTTAGTAAATGTCTTAGATTTCGTAGTTAGCATATAATTTGGATTGGAATTGGGCCAACCCAATTATTGGTCAGTTGGGCCCATGCAAGGACTGTGTTGGGCCCAATGAGAGGCCTAAATAGTGTCCAAGAAGTGATACCGTCGTGGCACAGTCTCCGAAACTGTGTCAGGCGGTGGTAACGCCAGTCTGGGCGATCGTACCACCCCTAACAAGGAGTCAGGTGGTGGTACCGCCCCTAGCAGGGTGTTAGGCGGTGGGATCGCCCCTATCAAGCGGTGGTACCATCCAATGCAATGTTAGTGTTAGACTGATACTAGCGGTGGTACCGCCCATACCCAGAAAACACAGGATGAGATATTTTTAGGCTCCAAGTATGAATCAACTTGAGGCCTATAAATACCCCTCTTATCCCTGGTTAAAAAACACAAGCACAGAATATTTAAAAGTAAGAAAACACTGTTGCACTCACTTGAGAGATCCCTTCCTATAGTCTAAGTTTAGAATTATATTTAGGAAGAGTGTGTGCTTGTAAATGTTGACTCCTAAACCTGTGAAAAGGAGAAGAGGGGTGTAAGAAGGAGGTTGATCTTCGCCTATTAAAGGAAGATCGATAGTGGATGCCAGTAGCCTCGACGGAAGAGGAATCAACGATGTGGATGTAGGTCATGATGACCGAACCACTCTAAAATCAAGTTTGCATTTCTATTTGTACAATTTATCTTTACTGCAAACCTCTTTAATTGCTTACTACCTTCAATACATTTATGAATGGGTTTTAGGTTAAGAACTTTACGAAACAGTTTTCGTCGGAATTGGTTTTAATCGAAACGAAAAGTTTTGAAGATGTGATTTTACCGCTACACTAATTCACCCCCCCTCTTAGTGCCGACTTCGTTCGTAACAAGATCATCCTACACGGAAAGCGTGGAAGCAACGTAACCACCATTTCGACCCAACGAATTGTGAAAGTGTTGCATAAGGTAAGTGGTGGCTTTTTGATGCATCTCCATCAGCAACTAGAGGGGAAGAAAATAGAAATTGAAGATCAAAATCTTGCCCAATTTCTTGCTGAATTTACCGACATTTTTGCTGAGCCGTGTGGTCTTCCTCCTACATGGCAATATGACCATCGGATTCCAATCCTTCCGGGCAAGCCACTAGCGAACACTTGGCCATACCAATATCCTCACCTCTAGAAGGACGAAATTAAAAAGATTGTAAAAGAGATGCTTAAAATAGGGGTGGTTTGGCCATGTTGCAGCCCCTATTCCTCACCGGTGCTACTTGTACGCAAGAAGAACGAAACTTGGCGGATGTGCATTGACTACCGAAGAACAAGTACCCAATACTAGTGGTGGATGAAATTCTTAATGAGCTAAAAGGAGTTTGAGTCTTTATGAAGTTAGACCTCCGATGCGGTTACCACCAAATTCGGGTATATGAAGACGACATTCCAAAAACTACATTCCGCACACATAAAGACCATTATAAATTCTTGGTAATGCCTTTTGGACTCACTAATGCTCCTTCAACCTTTCAAAGTCTCATGAACAATATTTTTTAAAACTTTTTTCATAAATTTGTGTTGGTATTTTTCGATGATATTCCCATTTACAGCCCTTCTCTTGAGACTCACTTTCAACATTTACGGGTTGTTTTGACGATCCTTTGGGAGAATACTCTTTTTATTAAGCAGCCAAAGTGCAGTTTTCTCTAGCAAAAAGTAGAGTACCTTGGGCACATAATATCAAAAGGAGTAACGATAGACCCAATAAAAATTGAAGCAATACAAGGCTGGCCGAAACCTATAAACGTGAAATTACTACATGGGTTCCTTGGACTAACGGGCTACTACTGTAACATCCATCATTTTTTAAAATTTTGTAAGGGCTTATTTGTAATGTAAGGATCTAAGAATAAATATTAGAAAATTGATATGATTTATGAAAGATTTAGATTTTAGTTAAAGAAAAAAAAATGATGGACATGTGTCACTAGCTAACATAAGGTTGGTGCCACCTATGTTTGTTCTAAGGATGACACATAGGCTTCTTTCATGCATGCTTGCCACCTTGCAAGCCTTATATTAGCTAAATCTAATGCATTAGAAGAGAAATAAAAGGATGAAAACTTAAGAAGCTGCAGCCAACATGTGTTTGAAAGGAGAAGGGAAAAGGAATTGAAGTAGAAGAAGGAGAAGAAAACGCTTTGCTTTGGCTTGAGGTTTTCCATCAATTCCACACCTTTATGACTCAAATTTGTTTAAAGAAAGTATTCTAACTCTTTCCTACAGAACCTTGACCTCATATTTCATCTTATTTCTGAAAACTTCGGAAGATTTTGGCTTTATATTTGATTATTCTATCAGTTGGGAATAAAACTGTGAATCTGGAAATTTTCGAGATCTGACCTTTATGTATTGTTCTAGCCATAACATTCTGCAAAGATTCGTAATTTTGAAAAAACAAAATGCATCCGAAAATAGACTCACAGATCTTTCTTTTAATACTAAGATTAATAAATTTGGAGTTTATTTACCTATTGAAACTGTTATTTCAATTGAAACTATGAAATCTGTAAAACAGAGACTATCGGTTTTGACCTTTCAGTACTATCTTGCATATAACACTCTTTTGAAAACTCTGATTTATGTGAAACATAATTTATTGGAAACTAGACTCCTAAACCTTTCTATGCATAACTGATTTGAATGTTTTGGAGCATAAATGCCTATTGAATCATCTACTCAAATCAACTCTATGAATTCTACAAAATAGAGATAATGTTCTCCGACCTTTGGTTACTAAATTGTTTATAACTACTTGGAAACTCTGATTGATACAAAACTTGAGTTATCAAAAACTAGATTGACATATCTTTTGAATGACCCCAATTTTATACAAATTAGAGCATAATTAATCATCCAAATAATTCATGCAATGTGGCTCTCAAATTCTATCAGAATCGAGCTTTGATCGATTTCACTTATTCTTGTTTCGTATCTTTGGAAATTGATTTCAGCTAAAATTCATATTTCAGTTGAGCTTTACATTATTATTTCAAATTCATATATACTCTTGTCCTACGAGTATTTGGTTACCTTGATATGTTATGTAAACTTCATGTTTGTATCATAATGTTTTGTATAGGCACATGCATTCAGTCGTTCTATATGTGTTTCCTATATGTCCCAACTTTATTGTTCACAATGCCCTTTTATACTCTAGTATTTGTGGGATTATTTGAACCTTTGCTAGAAATAGTAAAGGGATTATACGGATCTTTGCTAGAAATGGTAAAGGGATTATCTGGACCTTTGCAAGAAATGATAAAGGGTATGTGTTTAGAGCCCGCGAAGCTCTAGATTATGTTTGGTGGTCATTCAGAAATGGATAGACTATATTATATTTCGACAAACTTAAGGCAGCCATAACGACGATGTCGGTGCTAGCGCTACCAGATTTCAACCGACCCTTCATCATTGAGGCTGATGCATCTGTAGTCAGAATTGGAGACGTTCTCATGCAAGATGATCGACCACTCGCATATACTAGCAAGGCATTGTCTCCCTCCCATCAAAACATGTCAACATATGATAAGGAGATGCTCGCCATTGTGCACGCAGCAATGAGGTGGAGATCATACTTGATCGGACGATGCTTTCAAATCAAGACCGACTATAAAAGTCTAAAATATTTCTTGGAGCAGAAGATATCTTCCCCCGAGCAACAAAAATGGGTAACAAAGCTTCTTGGATATGATTATGAAATAACTTACAAAAAGGGGAAAG
>LVTN01001285.1:58001-71390 GCA_001649415.1 Musa itinerans
TTTAGCAAGTCTTGTTTTTAATTTGCTAGTGTTCACCTCCTTCTTTCTTGCTGAAAATCTGTAAGAGAGTGAACCTCTTGTCAAAAGTTGTAAGAGGGGTATTTACCCTTCCCCTTCTTGTGATTTGCTAGTGGAAGGTGGGAGCCTCATTGAAGAGGGGCCTCGCAAGTGGATGTAGGTCATTTGACCGAACCACTTTAAAATCGGCGTGATCTCTGGTTTGCATTTCATTATTGCCATTTACATTACTGCAAACTTTCTTACGTGCTTTATTTCCTTATTACCTTTGCTGCACAACTATACGAATACGCTTTCAAGTTAAGCACTTCCGAGTTCAATTTTTATCGTACGAAAGATTTGTCAAAACCGACGTTTTAATCCGCTGCACTAATTCACCCCCCCTCTTAGTGCCACTCCGATCCTAACAGCTTTGACGAAATGATTTTGTCGAACGAAACTTTCCAAATAAATGTAATTTTTATCGCTGCACTAATTCACCCCTCTTAGTATCGTATTGATCCTAACAATTAGTATCAGAGCAAGGTTACCCTCGATTTGGTTTAAAACCCAAGAGAGATGGCTTTTGCCGGTAATCATGATGGTCATTCTATCACATGTCCTCCCATGTTCAATGGAACTGACTATACTTATTGGAAAACTAAAATGAGAATTTTCTTGATTTCTATGGATATCGAGTTATGGAATATCGTTGAAAATGGATTTCAAAAGTCTTCTCTTCCAATGAACAATTGGAATGATTTGGAGAAGAAGACTTTCTCTTTGAATGCTAAAGCTATGAATGCTTTGTTTTGTGTATTAGATAAAAATAAATTCAATCGAGTTTCTATTTTCAAAATGGCTTATGACATTTGACATACACTTGAAATCACACACGAAGGCACGAGTAGAGTAAATAAGTCAAAAATCAATCTTTTAGTTCATAGTTATGAATTGTTTTACATGAAATCAAGCGAGACCATTGGAGACGTGTACACCCGGTTTACGGCTATCGTCAATGGTCTAAAAGCACTTGGTAAAAGATTTTCTAACTTTGAACTTGTTAACAAGATATTAAGATCCCTTCCAAAGAGTTGGGATCCTAAAGTAACCACAATTCAAGAAGCCAAGGACTTGAACAACTTTCCACTCAAAGATCTTATCGGGTCTTTGATGACCTATGAAATGACGTACAACGCACATGAAGAACTTGAGAATAACCTTTCAAAGAACAGGATGGATTTGACACTTAGAACTCAAGAAGACCACTTGAGAGAAAACTCAAGTGATGATGATGATGACTTAGCACTTCTAATAAGAAAATTTTAAAAATTCATAAAAAGGAACAAAACTAAACATGACATTAAAAATAAAACTAAAAATAAACTTATAAAAGACCAAATAATTTGCTATGACTACAAGAAGCTAAGGTACTTCAAAAGTGAATATCCCCAAGTAAAGAAGAAGCAACCGAAGAAGAAGAAAGCGTTAAAAGCTACTTGGGACGATTCGAGTGCATCCGAAGACGAGGACCAACCAACAAAGAAGTTACAAATGATGCTCTCATGACGCTCAATGAGGAGGTAAGTGATCTAAACGAATCTCATTTATCTTATGATGAATTTCTTAATGCTTTTAATGATTTGTTTGATGAATATAAATTAGTTAGTAAAAAGTATAAATTATTAAAAAATAAGCATGCTTCTCTTGTTAGTGAATTAAATAGATTGAACATTGAGCATGATAATGTAATATTACCTCCTTGTACAAAATGTGAAGAATTAGAGATACTTAAAAAGGAGAATTTGCTACTACATGAAACCTCAAAAAAATTTGAAATATGAAACAAATCCTTAAACATGATCCTTGCAAAAAGGGATCATGTTCATAGAAGAAATAGAATCAGCTTTGTGAGTAACACTCACCGAAAGCCAATCATCTTTGTTAAAGGCCCAACCTTACATATTTCACCTTGAAACAAATGTAACTTTTGTTACAAATTTGGACATTATGTTCATAAATATCCATTTAAGAGATATAGTTCACATAAGTTAATTTGGGTCCCTAAAGGAACCTTAAATGCTCAATGCAAAATGATAAGTTAGGTAGATCTATTTATGAGGAACCCAAGGTAAAGTGGGTACCTAAAAGAAAACCTCCTTTCTTGTAGATATGTCTATAATCTCAAGCTAGGAGCAAGAGATGGTACCTTGATAGTAGATGCTCAAGACACATAACCAGAGATCCAATACACATCTCTAAGCTCACTAGCCAAAATGAAGGATTTGTCACCTTCGGAGACAACAATAAAGGAAAAATTATTGGAAAGAAAATATAGGTAACAAATCAAACATTTTGATTAAAAATGTTTTATTAGTAGATGGTTTAAAGCATAACTTGTTAAGCATTAGTCAATTATCTGATAAAGGTTACAACATCAAGTTTGAATCTAATACTTGCATTATAGAAATACCACACATGAATAAATCTTTGATTGCTCTAAGGACCAATAATGTCTATACCATTGATCTTGATGAGTTTTGTAATGAAACTTATTTTTCGGTTTTAAACAATAATGCTTGGCTTTGGCATAGGAGGTTAGGTCATGCTAGCATGAAACTAATCTCCAAAATTTCATCTAGAGAACTTGTAAGAGGAATCCCTAGCATCAAGTTTGTCAAAGACAAAATGTGTGATGCATGTCAACTAGGAAAACAAATAAAAGGTAGTTTCAAGTCAAATAATCAAATAAGCACCTGTAAACCATTACAATTGATCAATATGGATTTATTTGGACCAATTGATACAACAAGCCTAGGAGGTAGCAAATATGCCTTTGTAATTATTGATGATTATAGTAGATACACTTGGATATGCTTCTTGACACACAAAAGTGATTGTTTTAAGTATTTTTCAAAATTTTATAAACTTGTTCAAAATGAAAAAGGCTTTATGATTGCATCTATACGTAGTGATCATGGTGGTGAGTTTCAAAACCGTGATTTCTAAAACTTTTGTGAATCAAATGGGTACAACCATAATTTCTCTACTCTAAGAAATATACAACAAAATAAAGTAGTTGAAAGAAAAAATAACAACTTACAAGAAATGACAAGAACCATGTTATACGAACATAACCTACCCAAATATTTTTGGGCCGAAGCCGTTAACACGATATGCTATGTCATGAATAGAGTTCTAGTAAGACCATTACTTTACAAAACTCCTTATAAGTTATGGAATAAAAAAAAATTCAATGTTTCATATTTTAAAATTTTTGGTTATAAATATTTTGTTTTAAACGAAAAAGATGCTTTAGGAAAATTTGATGCAAAATCCGATGAAGGCATTTTTCTTGGTTATTCTTCTACTTCTAAAGCATTTCATGTGTTTAATAAAAGAACTTTAGTTACAGAAGAATATATTTATGTTGTTTTTAATGAGGTTTCCAAATCTAAGAAAAATGATTTTGATGGTTTAAATTTGAGTGAATCCTCTCCTCACACTAGTAACTTGGATGCATCTTCTTCCAAAGAATCCTTATCTAAGGATTAGAAGTATGTAGATTCTCATCCTAAGGAGCTAATCATTGAAGACACTTCAAAAGGAGTTCAAACTCATTCTTCTCTTAAAAATTTTTGTGCGAATACAACCTTTTTATCTCAAATTGAACTTAAATTCATTGACGAAGCCTTGAAAGATGATTCATGGGTTATTGCAATTTATGAGGAATTAAATCAATTTAAGAGAAATGAAGTATGGAAGTTTGTTCCTATACCTAATGATCATTTGGTAATTGGTACTAAATAGGTCTTTAGAAACAAGCAAGATGAACTTGGTATCGTGGTTAGAAATAATGCTAGATTAGTGGTTAAAGGTTCCAACCAAGAAGAAGATATCGATTATAAAGAAACCTTCGCTTCTATGGCCAGACTTGAAGTCATAAGGATTCTCCTTGTCTATGCTAGTTGTAATAATTTTAAATTATTTCAAATGGATATTAAAAATATTTTTTTTAATGGTTTTATTTTCGAAGAAATTTATGTTAAACAACCACCCGGATTTGAGAATATCGCTTTTTCGAATCATGTTTTTAAATTATCTAAGGCTTTATATCGTTTGAAATAAGTCCCAAAGGCTTGGTATGAGAGACTTAGTATCTTTCTAATTAAGAATAATTTTATAAAAGGCAAGGTCGAAACTACATTATTTGTTAAATATTTTAAAAATAATTTTCTTATTGTTCAAATTTATGTTGATGATATCATTTTCAGTTCTTCAAATGAGTCTTTATGTGAGTCTTTTGCCAAGTGTACGAGCCAAGACTTCAAAATGAGTTTAATATGAGAATTAACCTTTTTCCTAGGATTATAAATCAAGACTTCAAAATGAGTTTAATATGAGAATTAACCTTTTTCCTAGGATTATAAATCAAGACTTCAAAATGAGTTTAATATGAGAATTAACCTTTTTCCTAGGATTATAAATCAAGACTTCAAAATGAGTTTAATATGAGAATTAACCTTTTTCCTAGGATTATAAATCAAGACTTCAAAATGAGTTTAATATGAGAATTAACCTTTTTCCTAGGATTATAAATCAAGACTTCAAAATGAGTTTAATATGAGAATTAACCTTTTTCCTAGGATTATAAATCAAACAACTTAGTGATGGAACCTTTGTTAGTCAAACTAAGTATGTGTTAGATCTATTAAAATGATTTAATATGGATAGTACTAAAGTTATTAATACACCAATGAGCACTTTTACAAAATTAGATATGGACATTAATAGAGAATGTTTTGATCAAAAGACTTATAGGGGTATGATAGATAGTTTATTATACCTCATAGCAACTAGACCTGATATCATGTTTAGTGTTAGACTATGCGCTAGATTTCAATTTAATCTCAAGCAATCTTACTTAAAAGCTGTTAAAAGGATTTTTAGAAAAGGAACTCATAGTCTAGGACTATGGTATCCAAATTCTAAAACCTTTGAATTACTTGCTTATGTTGATGTTGATTTTGCTGGTTGTCAAATAGATAGAAAAAACACATCTAAAACATGTCAACTCTTAGGACACATACTTGTTTCTTGGTCTTCCAAGAAACAAAACTCTGTTGTATTATCTACAACCGAAGCAGAATATATAGTAGTAAGTGCATGTTGTGCATAAGTTATCTAGATGAAGAACACTTTAGAAGATTATGGAATTCACTTGAAAAATATATCTATAAAATATGATAACACTAGTGCAATATGTTTAACAAAAAATCTCATTCAACACTCTAGAACTAAACATATTAATATTAGACATCATTTTATTAGAGATCATGTTAATAATCATGATATATCTTTAGAATTTATTGATACAAAGCATCAATTAACAATTATTTTTACAAAACCATTGAATGAGGAACAGTTTGATTTCATTAGAAGAGAATTAGGCATGCTAAATCTTCCAAATGCATGAATTCTTTTTTTGGATTTCTCAGCTTTTCATAACTTGAATTTTTATTTTAAATCGAGATTGTCTTTCTATTTGCAAAAGAAGAGCCTTGATTCATAGATTTTTTATTAATAACTTGATCTTTTATCAATTCCTATGAATCCTTCTTCCTTCTATTTACAAGAAAAGGGATTTGATTTATAAAGTTTTATTTATGGATTTTTTATCTTTCATTTGATGCTCTTTTCCCATGAATTCTTTCCCACTCTTCTCACGAAAGATGAATTTTTATTTATGGACTTTTAGTATGTGATGATCATTTGCAAAAATAAGGATTTGATTTTGTATGAACATCTTGATCTTTTTAATGAATCCTTTCTCTTTGCTAAAATAGAAGCTTGATTCAATGAAACTCATTTTTTATAGATTTGATTTAGTTCAAATCCTTTCATGAAATTGGTTCTTGATTTTCTTGTGTAGAATGAATTCCTCCCTTACTCTTCTTCCTATTCTTCTTATCTTTTTATGATATAGGAAGAAAGAAACTTGCACATCTTAAGAAGAACCAAAAAGCTCTTAAACAAAAATGCTAGCTTCTCATTTTTTCATGCAAGTTTTTGCTTAAACTTCTCAATTTTTGCTAGCTTGGATAAATTGGTGCAAAACTTACTTGACATGCTTGCATGATTCTCCTTTTTGTTGATGACAAAGGGAGAGAAATGATTATTTGTATCAAAATATTGATTTAAGCATGAGAAATGATGAATGTTTGGTATCATGAAATGATAAATGATATCATAATCAAAGTTTTAACATCATACATGTTATGAAAATGATAAATGTTGGGTATCATGAAATGATAAATAGTATCATGTTCAAAATATTGATTTAATGTATGAAGTGTTGAATGCTTAAAACTTTAATGTCTTCACATCATGTATGATATGCCCAAAATGATGTATTATGAATGGTTTAGTATCATTTATGTTATGCCCAAAAGTGATGTTGATATCATGCATGAAGTGAATATGAAATGTAAGGTTTTGAAAGTGTGCATGTTTTAATGATGCATTAAATTAATATTTTTAATCATTTATCACTTCATGATACTAAAGCATTCATGATATCAAATATTAAATCAACATTTTTAAGCATTTATCACTTCATGATTGTTGGTACCAAACATTCATCATTTATTTTCTCCCTTTTTGTCATAAGCAAAAAGGAGAATCATTCAACAATGCAAGTATTTGAAAGCATGTCAAGTTTTACACCAATTTATCCAAACTAGCAAAACTATCTCCCTTAATGTACAAGCTTACAAGTTTTGCCTTTCTTAGCAATATGCTTTTCTTGAGATGTGCACATTGACAATTCTTTCTTTCCTTTTATCATAGACAAAAAGAAGGGAATAGCACAAAGGTGTAAATATTCAAGTCATCATATGGAAGATATCAAGAAAATTTTGGTGATGGTATATACTTCATGAATACAATGAATTACATAAAGAAAAATCATATCATGAAAGATGAGATCATGTAATATCAAAAGACATGATTCATTTTGACAAATCTCCTTTTAAATAATCAAAAGAAAATATTAGGAGATCAAATAGTAAAAGATTTTCAAAAGAAATTTGAAGTCATGAATTTCGAAAAAGATATTTTCTTTAGTAAATCGTAAAAAGAAACATAGGAGAAAAAGATTTCAATTCATGCACAAGAAATTTCATGATTTATATAGAAAAGCTTCTCTTAAATATATAGCAAGTAGAATCATAGGAGAATAATGAAAAGTCTTGATTCATATAAAGAAAATCTCAACTTATCACGATTTGATAAATATTCTCTTAAAAGAGTGAATCATATGTGCATCAAGAAAGATGTTTAATATTAAATATATCACAAGTCATAAATACAATAAATGATTTAGTTGGATATATCATCTCATTAGTAAAATGAGTCATATGAAAATAGATCCAAAATCATCATCAAAATCACTTTTCGAAAAATTCAATGAAGGCAACGTAGATAGATTCCTATAAGATTAAAAATAGCTTAAGTTATTTTAGTTCCAAATTTTATGATTGATTTCATGCAAGCATGCTTTAATCTTTTTATGCCAAATCAAAAATATATATCATCATTTAAAATCGAAAAAGTAACTTTCATTACGACAAAGATCAATAAACTATAAATCATAAAAACCATCATGCATAATTTTGAAATATAAACTCATTAAGCATGATTTTATTCAACATAAGACATCTTCAATCAAAAAGCAATATAGAAATCATCAAGATACACATTATTACTTCTTAAAACATATAAGGAATTAATATTATTTGATGTGCAAGGATTACTACAAAATATGCAATTGTCAAGATCATATATATATATATATAACACTAATCATAAAAAGTACTAAGTAACTTCATGGTAAGGAAAAAGAGATTCGATTAATTCGCTTACCTTATTGACAAAAGTCATTAAGGTGTAGTTCGCCATCTCTCCTTTGTTAGTTTGCTCCTCGTCTTCGGATGTACTCGTTTCATCCCAAGTCACCTCGAGTGCTTTCTTATTCTTTGGCAGTTTTTTCTTTTTAAGTTCATTTTTATTCTTAGTTTCATGTTTTATAAATTTTATAAATTTACTTGTAAGGAGTTCTATGTCATCATCAATTGAACTTTTGCTCGAGTGGTATTCTTTTGTTCTAAGTGCTAAATCCTTCATGTTCTTTGGAAGGTAGTTCTCATGTTCATTTTGTGCATCATGTGCTTTGCACGTCATTTCATAGGTTATTAATGACCGAATAAGTTCTTCAATTGAAAAATAGTTTAAGTTCTTTGCCTCTTGTGTGGCAGTTACTTTTGAATAATAGTTTTTAGAAAGAGAACGTAAAACTTTATTCAGAAGTTCAATATTCAAAAAAAATTTACCAAGAGCTTTTAAACTATTGATGATATTCGTAAAATAGGTGTACATGTCAACAATAGTTTCGCTTGGCTTCATTCGAAATAATTCAAAATCATGCATCAAAAGATTAATTTTTGAATCTCTAACTCTACTAGTGCCTTCGTACGTGATTTCAAGAGTGTGCAAAATCTCAGAAGCCGTTTCGCAAATAGAAACTCGATTGAATTCATTTTTATTCAAGGCGCAAAATAGAGCATTCATAGATCTAGTGTTTAAAGAAAACATTTTCTTCTTTAGATCAATCCAATCGTTCATTGGTCTAGAGGGTTTTTGAAAGTCATTTTCAATAATACTCCATAAATTTAAATCCAAAGAAAGTAAGAAAACTCTCATTCAAGCTTTCCAATATATGTAGTTCGTCCCATTGAATATAGGAGGACGAATGATAGAAAGTCCCTCTTGAAATCTGAAAAAAGTTATTTCTCTTG
Organism: Musa itinerans; assembly: GCA_001649415.1. Classification (NCBI taxonomy): domain Eukaryota; kingdom Viridiplantae; phylum Streptophyta; class Magnoliopsida; order Zingiberales; family Musaceae; genus Musa; species Musa itinerans. The sequence goes on from LVTN01001285.1 coordinate 66,854, forward strand.
GTTGTTAAACCAAATGAGAAAGAACCTGGCTTTAATACCAACTGTTAGGATTGAGTCGGCACTAAGAGGGGGGGTGAATTAGTGCAGCGAAAAAATTATGTTGGTTTGAAAATCTTCGTATGATAAAAATCTGATTCCAATTAAAACCATTTCGTTTTTCTTGAATGAGTAGAGAAGCGTAGTGTAAGTAAGGATTCAATTTGCAATAAAGGTAAATAGTAAGAAGTAAATGCAAACTAGATTTTTATAGTGGTTTGATCGTCATGACCTATATCCACTCTCGATTCCTCTTTCGTCGAAGCCACCGATATCTACTAACGATCTTCCTTCAATAGGTAAAGACCAACTACCTTCTTACAACTCTATTCTCCTTTTGATAGACTCAAGAAAGAACATTTACACCCCCACAACCTCCTCTTTTAGACTTCACCAACACTTGGAGTTTGGGAGGAGTTCACACAAGATTACAACAGTATTTTCTTCCTTTTTTGCTCTCAATTCTTATGTATGTTAACTAGGGATGAGAAGGATATTTATAGGCCTCAAGTGGATTCAAACTTGGAGCCTAAAAGTGTCTCATCCTTGGTTTTCAAGGTACTGACAGTACCACCGCTTGACACCTTGCCACTGGGTAGTACCTCCGCTTGACAATCTCTCGGAGACTGTGTTTGGGCGGTACCACCGCTTCACATAGTCTCGGAGACTGTGCCATGATAGTTCCACTTGTTGGGTCACTATTTGGGCCTTTCACTTGGCCAAACACAGCCCAAACTTGGGTCCAATTGGCCCTTAATTGAGTTGGCCCAATTTCAACTCAATTACACCTAAAACCTACTTTGATCTAGACAATTATTACAAAGCTAATCAAATGTTGTCCGCTATGTCATTGGTTCATCGACGCTTCATCCGAATCTTCGGCGCATCATCCTCTCTTGCAGCTTATTGCCCAATCGGTCAGTTGACCTCCGCAACTCTGATTTCCTTAGTGTAATTTTTGTTTTTTTTGGCCTGATGCCCAAACCCATGGCCCGAAGCCTTTCGCCGATACGTCGACTGATCCTCCGGCTTGATGTCCAATCTTCTAACATGTTCCACTCCAGCCCAACATGATTCTTCCTACTTTTAATTGTCTCTTCCTGATTGAAGCTTCATGCATCATTCAAAACGTAGATCAGATAAAAACTATCAATTGGTTTCATCATCAAAATCTGAGATTCAACAGTACCGCTGACAGTTAATGCTGCCGGGTTGTGATACCACCGACGGTTAATGCTGTCAGGCGGTGATACTATTGAATCTCGAATTTTAATGATGAAACCAATTGATAAGTGTTTATGATTTAATCTGCGTTTTGAGTGATGCAGGATGCTTCGATCTGGGAGAAACAATTAAAGTAGGAAGAATCATGTTGGGCCGGAGGAAAACATGTCAGAAGATTAGATGTCAGGCCGGAGGATCAGTCGACGTATCGATAGAATGCTTCAAGCCATAGATTTGGGCATTGGGCCAAGAAGAGCGGATATTGTGCCAAGGATTTTGGAGTTGTGAATGTCAATTGGCCGATTAGGCAATAGGCCGCAAGAGAGGACGATGCGCCGAAGAATCGGACGAATAGTCGATGGACCAATGGCATGCCGGACAACATGATTCATGCTTAGTAATAATTGTCTAGATCAAAGTGTATTTTTGTGTGTGTAGGATTAACTACGATAGCAACGTATAAAGCAAAATGAAGTCCCGGAATCAAGAACGCGATTTCGTTGGGAGTTCGAGAGTTCGTCGGAAGTCTAGACGTTCATCGAAAGTTCTACCGGAACCAACCGAGAAGTCTAGGAGCTTGCCAAAGAAGCTCATTGAAACTCGCCAAAAAGATCGTCATGAAATCCAGGAGCTCGTTGGGAGTCCGCTGGAACATTGCCGGGAGTTCATCGGAAGATCACCGGAAGCTCACCGGAAGAGCAATTGACGTACTAGAACTAGAATGCTTAGAATATGTCTTAGGAATCGTAGTTAGCACAATTGGAGTTAGGATTGGGAGGTAATCCCATCAACTCTGTTAGGGGCCAATTGGGCCCGAAGTTGGGCTAGTTTGGGCCAAATTCAAGGCCCAACCAAGGTGCTGAAACCCTGGCCGGCAGTGGTACCGCTCAATAGCAGAAATTGTCGTAGTAGTACCGCCCAGGAACGATGGTAGTACCGCTAGTACCTAGGAAACCTGGCAAAGACCTTTTTAGGCTCCAAGTTTGAATCAATTTGAAGCCTATAAATACCCCTCTCATCCCTGGTTAACACACACAAGCACAAAGAATTTAAAGAGGGAAAAACGCTATTGTAATCTCTTGTGAGAATCCTCCTCTTCTAGTCTAAGTGTTAGAATAGTTTGAGAGAGGAGTGAGTGCTTGTAAGGGTTGTCTCCTAAACCTGGTAAAAGGAGAAGAGGGGTGTAAGAAGGAGGTTGATCTTCGCCTATTAAAGGAAGATCGATAGCGGATGCCGGTGGCCTCGACAAAAGAGGAATCAGAGGAATGGATGTAGGTCACGACGACCGAACCACTATAAATTAGTTTGCATTTCTGTTTTGCTATTTATCTTAACTGCAAACTACCTTTCTTGCATTACATCAACTACACTTCCATATGCTTTCAATTTAAAGATCTTTCCGAAATGGTTTCCGTCGAAATTATATTTTATCGTACAAAGGATTTTCAAACCGACATAATTTTTACCGCTGCACTAATTCACACCCCCTCTTAGTGCTGACTCGTTCCTAATAGATACCGCCCTATCAAGCGGTGGTACCGCTAGAGCCCAATCTTCGAGGCTCTGTCAGGCGGTAGTACCTCTAGACTAGGCGGTGGTACCGCCCAGTGTCAAAGTGACAGGCGATGGTACTGCCCAGTAATAACGGTGGTACTGCCAGTACCCCAGAAATCCGAGAAGAGATAATTTTTGGCTCCAATTCTGAAAGCTTTATGGCCTATAAATGCCCCACTCCTTTCTGCATGAAAGGGTAACAAAAAGAGTAGAAAAGTGTGAAAAAATCTTTTAAGTGTTGGGGTGTAAAAGTGTTGTAAAAGTGCTAAGGGTCTTCCTCCTCTTTCTTTAGCTTTGTAATCATTAGAGAAGAGGTGTGAGGCTTGTAAAGGTTGTGTCCTAAACCCATGAAAAAGAGAAAAGCTTTGAAAGAAGGTGGTTGGTCTTCTCCTATTGAAGAAAGACCATTAGTGGACGTCGGTAACCTCGACGGTGGAGGAATCAAAAGTTGACATAAGTCACAATGACCGAACCACTATAAATCCAATGTGTTCTTTATATTGGGAAATCTTATGGGCGACATCACAAACGCAGCAGAAGAATGAAAACAAAATCCCCAATTCCCCAAAGATTTGTTCATCGTTGTGTGAAGATTGGTGCGCAAAAATCCGTAAAACTTAAAACTACGTATAAAATAGATTGTGTTACCTAGGAAGATCATATATTCCTGAATCCTTGCAGATCTCTAGGAGAGGGTGAAGGAGGTCAAACGCCCTCCTCTCTAGTGGTGATCCACACAACAGGGCTGTAACGACGCTCCTTAAAACTCCAGGCCTGCTCTGAGGTGGAGATGGGGAGGAGAATAGGAGAGGCAAGCAAAAGGCTCTAACCTATGAACTATTGAATCCTTCTATTTTTAGATGTCCCTTGTCAACTTAACCCTAATGGATCCTCCCCTAATAGGTATTGGTGTTGAATCTCAGATTTTGATGATGAATCCAATTGATAAATGTTTATGTTTTAATTTATGTTTTGAGTGACGTAGGATGCTTCGATCAGGATTAGACAGTTAAAGCAGGAAGAATCATGTTGGGTCAGAGGAAAACATGTCAGAAGATTGGACATCGAGACGGTGGATCGGTTGACATAACGACAGAAGGCTTCGGGCCATGGATTCGGGCATCGGTCCAAGAAGAGAGGATATTACGCCAAGGATATCGGAGTTACGTGTTAGGACTCTAGCTAGGAGAGTCCTAATTGAGGACATTCATGTAAAACCTACCTAAGTCGACCCCTATTAAAGAGGTGAAGAGGCCGGTTAGGGTTAGGAGGTTGTTTCTTAGAGAAGAAATAGGAGTTGTAAAGGAATATGAGTCTTGAGTAGGAGTCATATTAGGAGTTGGTTAGAAGTAGGAGTCTTGAGTAGGAGTCCTATTAGGAGTTAGGGTTTAGAAGTCCTATAAATAGCTATGTATTCCTCCTCTTTTGATAAGTAATAGATGAATCTTTTCTGCAGCCTTTAAGCAGCAACTTGGAGAGAGGAACCCCTATAGAGTTCCAAGGAGGCCGATCCCCTAAAGAGATCAACCCCAAGTTTAGAATCTGTAAGAGTTCTAACACCTGGTATCAGAGTAGTGTTCTTGGCATCTCGCTGCCCTTCCACAGCCATCCATCAGCCCTCCATAGCTGCCCAAAGCAATTTCCACAATTGCTTAAAAGATCGTCACCAAATTCCGCCGTCATCTCCACTACCACGGATCATCCTTTGATCTCCCCGTGAATT
>LVTN01001286.1:3945-41478 GCA_001649415.1 Musa itinerans
GATATAGGATTATTTCTTAATCCTAACCCTAATTACATGTAAACTACGAAATCAAGACATAGTCCTAAGCAGATCTTTTAACCGGTAACGTCGAGTTTCCTTCCGGCGAGCTTTCCAGCGATCTTCCGGTGGACTTCCGATACACCCTCAGATTTATTCCGGCGGACTCCCAACAGGCTCTGATCTTGTGGCGAGTTCAGCGAGTAGCCGAGCCTTCTCGGTGATCTCCGCGAACCTCCGACGATCTCTTCGGCGGACTTCCGAAAACTCTGACAAGTCCCCGATTTCCTCTCGGTTGGTTCCGACAACATCTCCGACAAATCTTCGGACTCTCGGTGGACTCTCGAACACCTATCGAACTTTGACTCCGGTAGACTTGCTTTATGTCTTCAAGCTATTATAGTTAATCTTGCACCCTTAACTCAATAATATGGATTAGATCAATTAAACCATCAATTGATTTCATCATCAAAATCCGAGATTCAACAAGATTCTCTTTGCCTATGCTAGTTGTAATAATTTTAAGTTATTTTAAATGGATGTTAAAAGTGCTTTTCTCAATAACTTTATTTCTAAAGAAGTTTATATTGAACAACCTCCCAGATTTGAGAATGTTATTTTTTTGAATCATGTGTTTAAGTTGACTAAGCCTCTCTATGGATTAAAACAAGCCTCTAGGGCTTGGTATGAGAGGCTTAGTTCTTTCCTTATTCAAAATAATTTTATCAAAGGCAAGGTCGATACTACATTATTTATTAAATATTTTAAAAATAATTTTCTCATTACCCAAATTTATGTTGATGATATCATTTTCGGTTCTTCAAGTAAATCTTTGTATGAATCGTTTGCCAAAAGTATGAGTCAAGAGTTTGAAATAAGCGTAATGAGCAAATTAATTTTTTTTCTTAGGATTATAAATTAAACAGTTAAGTGATGAAATTTTTATTAGTCAGACTAAGTATGCTTTAGATCTATTGAAATGATTTAATATGGATAGTGCTAAAGCTATTAATACACCAATGAGCACTTCTACAAAATTAGATATGGACATTAATGGAGAATGTTTTGATCAAAAGATTTATAGGGGTATGATAGGTAGTTTATTATGCCTCACAACAACTAGACCTGATATTATGTTTAGTGTTAGACTATGTGCAAGATTTCAATCTAATCCCAAGCAATCTCACTTAAAAGCTATTAAAAAGATATTTAAATACCTAAAAGGAACTCCTAATCTAGGATTATGGTATCCAAAATCTAAAAACTTTGAGTTACTTGCTTATGTCGATGCTGATTTTGCTAGTTGCCAAATAGATAGAAAAAGAACATCGAGAACATGTCAACTCTTAGGTCATGCAATTGTCTCTTGGTCTTCTAAGAAACAAAACTCGGTTGCTTTATCTACAAGCGAAGCTGAGTATATAGCAGTAGGTGCATGTTGTGCACAAATTATATGGATAAAAAACACATTAGAAGATTATGGAATTCACTTGAAAAACATACCTATAAAATATGATAACACTAGTGTAATATGTTTAATAAAAAATCTCATTCAATACTCTAGAACTAAACATATTGACATTAGACATCATTTTATTAGAGATCATATTAATAATCATGATATATCTTTAGAATTTATTGATACTAAACATCAATTAGATGATATTTTTATAAAACCATTGAATGAGGAATAATTTTATTAGAAGAGAATTAGGTTTGTTAAATCTTTCTAATGCATGAGTTCCTCTTTTATATTTTTGGATTTCTCGACTTTTAAAAATTGAGTTTTCTTTTTCAAGATCATTTACTATCATTCCCTCTCTTTGCAATTCATAAAAGAAAAAATCTAATTCATGGATCATTGGTATATTTGATCTTTTCCATATGAATCCTTCCTCCTACTTACGAAAGTAGAACTTTGTTTCATGGGATGACTTAATAGGATGTTTACACAAATAAGTGTGTGCACCACATAATGATTGTGATCTTGCTTGTCTCAAAAGAAAAGAAAGCAAGAATATTTGCTTGCTGCATCTCAAAAGATAAGCAAAAATGCTAGACAAAGAAAATCAACAACAATACAGTGCATCGGTGGTGGCATCGTTGGACTAGCGATAGCACCGCCAGTACACACTACTTATATGTGGTAACATTGCCTAACTTACGATACCATCGCCCGCAACCCTGCCCTATAAAAACCAAAGTTAGGGCAGATGGTAGAACCACTCCCAACTCTCTCTACACCCCTCTAAACGACTCCACATCCCTCATTCCTCTTACTCTCCCTCTAAAAACTCAAGAAAAACCTCATCCTTTACAAAACTAAGGATCAATCTCAAACCCCCCCTTTAGTGATCACAAGAAGGTTAAACTACAAAGGTAATTCCTAAATCCAATTGTTTTCCTCATTCTCCATCCATTACTTATTCTTGCCTCTTATTCTTTGTGACATATGTAGTCTCCATAGCATCTAGAAGATCCTCAAGGGACAAAAGAAAGAAGAGATTAGATGAAACCTATGATTCCATACTCTTTGATTCCCCTCAACATGACCTTAAATTCCCAACCTTTGAGCCTAGAAGTATACATAAGGGAAAATATGTCGATCTAGAAGAATTGAGTAATTTAGAACCAATTTAATACTTTACTAACTTAGAGGTCCTCCAAATTCTTTAAATAAGTGAACACATTTATCCTAGACTTATTCAGTTGTTTTACAACAACTTGCATATTGACGAACACGATATAGTGTTCACTTATCTCTTAGGACGTCATATACTCATTACGGAGAATGTAATTTGCAACCTTATAGGAATTCCTAAGAAAAGAAGAGGTTGCTATTTTAGAGGACAATGGGAAGCAGAATCGGTTGAGATCATATATATTGAGGCTTTAGGTACCATTTTTGGTAATTCAAATTTGTCTATCGTTCCAAAAAGTTATGAACATTTGCTACCTTTTAACACAAAATTACTTTATCATATCATGATAAGTATTCTACTTTCAAAACAATACCATCATGATGAAGTTAGTCAAATGAAATTAGGAACAATGTATTGGATCATTGTCATATATGATAAATGTTTTGGATATCTGATACGATAAAAAAATGATTGAACTATCAACAAAAGATATGATGCTTCCATATGGTGGCTTGATTACTAAACTAATGCATGCATATGATATAGTCATTCCACCAAACGAAGAAACTTTGAAATTAGATAGATTTAATATCATAAATAGAAACCTATTAAGAAGATTAAGATATGTAGTAAGAAATGAGATTTAGACTAGATTACCTAGGAGAACTGACCCTTCCCCACCTGAACCAGAACTAAAAACACCTATATATAGGGAAAGTCAATCTCCTCCTACTAGTCCCTTTGAGGCAGCACCTCCAACAGAGCCAGCACCCTCCTCATCTACCGATACCATAGTGACTCGACTGGATCGAATTGAACTATGTCAAGATCAAATTTTAACTGAGATGCAGCAAATTCATCGACAGCTTAATACTCTGTTTAGGCATTTCGATTTATCACCACCTGAATAGCTTGTGTATGTCTTTTTTTGTTGATGACAAAGGGGGAGAAGTAGACAAATTCTCTCATATACTCTTTAATGTTACCATGCATGATGTTTTTGCGTACTTTGATAAATGGATTCTTCCATGTACTCTTTAATGTTACCATGCCTGATGTTTTTGCACACTTTGATATATGGATTCTTCCATGTACTCTTTAATGTTATCATGCAATGATGAATGCTTTAGTATCATGCATGTTATGGCCAAAGTAATATTTATTTATTTTTGGTATCATGAAGTGATGAGTTGTAATGTTTTTGAAATTGTACATGTTATATTTTAATAATTTGAAACTATATTGATGCAGAATATATGATATTTTGATATGATGTATTACATTTGATCACTATGATCAAAATAAGTTTTACTTAAATTCAAATGTTATAATTCTTTTTGAATACAAGTTTGTCTTATCTCAATATGATATATAGATAGGGGGAGTTAAGGTTAACTCTGTTATCGATTGGTTGTCAACATCAAAAAAAGGAGAGATTGTTGAATCTCTAATTTTGATGATGAAATCAATTGATAAATTAGTGATCCAATCCATGTATTGAGATAAGTGATGTAGGACTAACTACGATCATGAAAAAGGTAAAACAATTAAGGAAGAATCGAATGTTGGGCCGAAGTCAAGATCGAGCATCGAGTTAAAAGAATCGGTGGATACACCGAAGGTTTGAATGATACATTGGAAGTTCACCGAGACTTCGTCGGGGGTTCACCGAAAGCTCACCGAAAGATCACCGGGAGTGCGTCGGAAATTTCACCGGAAGTTCAAATGAACAATTGACGTACCAAACAACTAGGATTCCTTGCATTGTAGTTGTCTAACCTTAATTATCGTAGTTAGGGTTTCAATTTAAGTTAGTTTTAGGAGAAATCCCATTAACTAAATTAAAGGCCAACTGACCCCAAATCAATCAAGGCTGAATTGGGTCGAGTGGATGGCCCATTCAGTGACTTGAAGCCACGTCAAGCAATGGCATCATCGGAGTTGGCGATGGAACTGCTTAAGGCTCAATCTCCCAGGTGGTTTGGGCAGTAGTACCGCCTAGACTTGGCAGTGGTACTGTTAGAGCTCAATCTCCAAGGCTTTATCATGTGATCATACCTATTAGGATCGAGTCGGCACTAAGAGGGGGGGTGAATTAGTGCTTTCGTTAAAACGTCGGTTTTGAAACTTTCGTTCGATAAAAAACCATATCGAAAAGATGTTAACTTGAAAACATATGGAAGTGTAGTGAATAAGTAGAGTAGTTTGCAATGAAAGTAAAGAACTTAAAGTATATGCAAGTTGAGTTTTATAGTGGTTCGATCATCATGACCTATATCCACTCCCGATTCCTCTTCCGTCGAGGCCACCGGTATCCACTAACGATCTTTCTTCAATGGACAAAGATTAACTATCCTTTTATACTCTTTCTCATTTTCATGGGTTTAGAAGACAACCCTTATAAGCCTCTCTTTCTTATATCTCACTGTTCTCTTTAGACGAACTTCTAAATATTAGAAAGAAGTGATCCTAAATCCTAAGAGAGATTCCCAATTTTTTAAAATTTTCTTTCCCCCTTTTTTAACTCAATTTTATGCTCAATTCTTGCTTTCCATGCATGAATAGTTGGGGTATTTATAAATCCCAAATGGCTTCAAAATTGGAGCCAAAAAAAGTCTCATCTCGAGTTTCCCGGGTCCTAGCGGTACCAGCGCTTGTGCTGGGTGATACCATCGCCTGCAGCACTGACACTAGGCGGTACCACTGCCTGACACAGTCTTAGAGATTGTGTCACTGACGGTTTCATCTGTTGGGTCACTGTTTGGGCCTTTCACTTGGCCCAACACAACCTAAATTAAGGCCCAATTGGCCCCTAATTGAGTTGGCCTAATTCCAACCCAATTACACCTAAAACTTACTTTGATCTAGACAATTATTATAAAGCTAAATCAAATGTTGTCCAACATGTTATTGGTTCATCGATGCCTCATCCGATTCTTCGGCGCATCGTCCTCTCTTGCAGCCTATTGTCCAATCGACCGGTTGACCTATGCAACTTCGATTTCCTTGGTGAAATTTTTGCTCTTCTTGGCTCGATGCCCGAACCCATGGCCCGAAGCCTTCTATCGTTACGTCAATCGATCTTCCGGCTCGATGTCTAATCTTCTGACATATTCCACTCCGGCCCAACATGATTTTTCCTGCTTTAATTGTCTCCCCTGATCGAAGCTTCCTATGTTGCTCAAAATGCAGATCAGATTATAAACACTATCAATTGGTTTCATCAACAAAATCCAAGATTTAACAGTACCACCCAGTGTTAGTCTACAAGCGGTGGTACCACCCAATAATGGAGATGGTACAGCCAATATCCCGGAAACCCGGGATGAGATACTTTTTGGATCCATTTCTAAAGTCATTAGGGCCTATAAATACCCCACTCTTTCCTATATGAAAGGACATGAAAGTGTGAACAAAATTCTTATGATTTTGGGCTGTGAAAGTATTCAAAAAGTGTTAAGTGTCTTCCTCCTCTTTCTTTAGATTTGTGATCATTCTAAGAGAGATGTGAGGTTTGTATGGGTTGTTTCCTAAATCCGGAAAAGGAGAAATGGTTGTAAAGATGTGGTTGGTCGTCACCTATTGAAGAAGACCATTAATGGATGTCAGTGGCCTCAACAAGGAGGAATCGGGAGTAGACGTAAGTCACGATGACTGAACCACTATAAATCCAGTGTGACCTTTACTTTGTCATTCCTATTCTACTTTTTCTTCATATTGCTTATTGACTTGCTGCTTACTCTCCTTTACACATTCTCTACTATTAATGCATTTCCAATATAGATTTAAATTAAAATAAAATATTTGATTCAATGTAATATAATACCCCACTCTTTCTTGCATGAAAGGGTATGAAAGTGTGAACAAAAGTCTTGTGATTTTGGGTTGTGAAAGTGTTAAAAAAGTGCTAAGTGTCCTCCTCTTTCTTTAGATTTGTGATCATTCTAAGAGAGATGTGATGTTTGTAAGGGTTGTCTCCTAAACCCGAAAAAAGAGAAATGATTGTAAGAAGGTGACTGGTATTCGCCTATTAAAGGAAGACCATTAGTAGATATCGGTGGCCTTAACAATGAGGAATTGGGAGTGCACATAAGTCACGATGACCGAACCACTATAAATCTGCTGTGATCTCTACTTTGTCATTCCTTTTCTGCTTTTTCTTCATATTGCTTATTGACTTGCTGCTTACTCCCCTTCACACTTCTTTACGATTAATGCATTTCCGATACGAGTTTAAATTGAAATGAAATTTTTGATTCGACGTAATATTTTCATAAGCACTAATTCCCCCCCCCCCCTCCCCCCATCTTAGTGCCAACTTGATCCTAACAATTCATATATTCAAAAAAATATTATGATTAAATATCATAAGAACATATTTATAATTTTAATATACCATTAAAAAAATAATTTGAGTGAATGCGTATTTATAGAATGCTTACAATAGATGAAAACTATATTTTAAATATGTATTAATGTAAGTATTATTTAGTAAAATTATATTTCAAAAGTCTATAAAATTATTTATGATAAATTTACCATTCTAATATTTTAATGTTTATTCAAAATAAATATTTTTATTTAAATTAATATGTAAGTAAAATAAATAAATGTATGTAATCTTATAAAAATTTTCATATGACATAAATATATAATAAATAATAATATAATCATATAAATAAATATACAATAACCTTTAAAAATAAATAAATAAAATTTTACCTTATATAAAATATAAATTATAAATTATATTGGTTTATCACTAAATAATTTTAAAAATCTTGCAAATGGTACTTTTAAATTTAAAAAAATTATATTAACATCTCACAAATGTTGAATTACTAATGCTACTCCAAGGCAACATAACCATTTGAACATTTCCAATGCTTTGAATAAAAATTAACACATATCAATTCATATTTAAAATATGCATTGGGCCCCAATCTAATTGATTTAATTTAGTTAGGACTTAAACTAACCAAACCAACCTTGAATCCTTATTGAATCGAAACTAGACTTAATTGACTTATTAAATTAATTCAAAAGGTTTAAATCGATCAAAACAGTTTAGAATAATCCTGGCCGGAATCATTCAATCAACTACTAAGCTAAAATCAGTAATGGGAGAGGGAACTGGACTAAGTTGTACAGTGCTAGTCAAAACTAGACTAGCTCACATGAGCCCTAAACTTGTCGTATGTGTCGCACATGTCTTTCCTAAGTAATAGGCTAAGTTGGGCTTATGCTTGAGTCATGGGTTGGATCATATTTTGCCATAAGGATTGGCTAGGCCTAGCCATTAAGATGGGTCACACTTGGTTTGTGGGCTAAGTTATACTTGACTATATGAGTTAAGTCATGCTTGATCATATGGGTTATATCGTGTCTAATTATATAAATTGAGTCATACCTTGCCATACAAGTTGGATCAACCCGGTCGAGCAGATCAACTAAACTCATGTTAGACCCAAGTTTGGCCACTCATATGAAATTAGATATCTATCCTTTTAGAAATACTTTAAAATATTTATATAATAACAATTAAACTTGAATAAATTATCAAAATAAAAATTTGTTAAAACTTTCAAAAATATAATATTAATTAATTAAAATAGACTTTTAAATAATTAAATTTAAAATATATTTTTTCATGAATTAATAATCTAATAAATTCATGATCCCAAATTTATAGCTAATCAAATTGTAGAAATTCATATATAATTCTTTGAAATAAGAATATACCTAATTAAATAAATTAGAATCATTATTTTAGTAGAGTTTATGTAAAATTCATATACTTAAATAAATAGTTATTTTAGCATCAAAATTCAATGATCATTATTTATTAGCCATAAATTTTTTAAATTAAAATATTATTATGCATCATAAATTTTTATCATCAAATATTTCAAAACATAACTAAAAAATCTAGAAGAAATATAGAAGATTCTATCTCTCCTCTAAAATATAATTTTTATTAGGATCCTCTCGCTACCAACTTGAGGGAGAATGAGCCCCTTTATATAGTAAGAAGAAGAGTCATGAAAAGTAAGAATAATCTAATTATTATTTTTAAATTATTTTTATTTTATTTTGATACACAAAAATAAAATCAAAATAATTACTTCTTAAAAGTCACATCAATTATTAAAAAATAAATCAATTATTATTTTTGAATTATTAAATTATTTAGTTGATTGACTAAATTTTTAACTTGTTTGCATCATTAATGAAATCAATTTTAATTATTTTTTAACCATATTACACAAAAAAAAAATCAAATAAAAGTAACAAATCAATTAAGATAATTTGATTTATGGTAATGGGAGAAAATGTCTGGTCAGTACAATCGATGCTGCTGCTTTTGTTTGTGTGGGAGGATGGAAATTGCTGTGGCCTTTAGGATGGTGTTTGTTTGTGAAGATGAGGTTGGAGGAGGAGGAGGTGGTGGTGGTGGTGGTGGTGGTGGTGTGGGGGATTTTGTTTATAACTGATCAAGCAATACTATCTGAAAACTAACAATTGTAGTTGTTGGCATTGAGCAAACTGGCTACTGAAATCATGTGTTGTAATGTGCAGTTTTTGTTTGAATCATTAACACTGCAGTTGGGTTAAGATTTGGCAATTCTGATGGGCATTTGCACCACTTCGGCCCTTGAGACTTATCTTCAAACAAGAGAAGGTATCTTCCACAGATTTGTTGCAGGCAAATCATGTCTATTCCTCTTCCTCCCCTCTATGTGGGCAGCAAGGCAAACCAACCAATCTCCCAACTTGCAGCAGCACAGATTCAAATGTGGCTTGAAAGTTAATCCAGTAAGAGAATAAGCATTGGTTCTTTCTTGAACTAACCATTCAAGACATACATGCTTTGATTCATTCTCTCTCTCCAGTCTGGAACTTTTGGTTGGTGCCAACACACTTTACAGCAGCCTGCTGTTCCTTATCCCTATAATCTTCATCCTCCATCATGCTGGTTTGATTGTCATCAAGAATCCGAAAGATCAGCATATCTCCTTGATTAGCAACACCAAGACCAAATGAATAGCAATCTTCTTAGAACACCAATATGATGGAGCAAGTAAGATTCTCAACATAGAACACCAATATGATGGAGCAGATACATAGAGTAGAAAAGCTTACATTGCAAAAGAGATCCAGAGAGGAACATGCTTTCCTTAGGAGTCTTGACTTGGCACACTTAACAGCAACCACAACATTGGATAAGACCTGGAACCCTAAATTTTGCACTACATACATAAAAGAGAAATTGGAGCAATAAACATATTACTGAATGCTCCTCCACAACAGCTAACATGAGTTAGGAAGTATCTAGTAGCTAATTGCATGCTTCATTTGCCTGCTTGAACTGCTCTGCCTGTGAAGCAGCAGAAGACTCCGATACAAGGGCCTCTAAGACCAAACTCTTGATCTCCCAAGCACTGTACAGGAAACCAGGTCTAGAGTAGGCATTGAGGAGAGCAGCGCTTGACTGCTTTACTAATTTGGAGAAGGCGCTACCACCAATGTCATCATTCCTCTGTGTAGCCTCCAACAGAGTTAAACCTGGCTCATACCGCTCCAGCAACCTCGATCCAAATACCTTTGAAACAGATGAATCATGAGGAACCGTGTTAGGCCATGGCTCTCTTCCACTGCTCCAGAACCTACAAATAGCCACAAAAGTAGTTGATCTTGACAGCATGAACCAGTGTGAATGCCAAGAATGATTGTGTCAATGATAGATTATCAAAGATTTCTCCAGTCATTTTCTCAAAAATAAAATCTGAAAACAAGAAATAGGACCTATGGTTATACGGTTCCCTATTATTTTGTTGGAGTATTTTCCAAGGCTGGTATCAGCTTGTGATCGATCCTCAATATATCATAGCTTTCACAGCATTGTCAACCAAATCTCTTAAATGAGACAAAATAAGAAAAATCAGAAACTTGATCATGAATAGTAGCCTTTGATGTCCGAGCTGCAACACTTGTTTCCTCCACTGACAGAAATACTACACAGATATTTGATGACCTATGTACTTTATAGAGATTTGTAAAGCCTTAAACCAATTTCTAATTTGAACAGGAATAAGATATAGTATCATACCCTATATGATTACGTATGAAATTTTCACTCAGCAGTAAAGATGCCCTTCTTAGGATTCATGTTTCATACTGCTGTTGTTTTATGAAGGATGGCCTGTGATCAAGGGGATCGTCCCCCCAGATCAAGCAGTCCAAAGTGCTTAGAATAGCATTACTAAGTAAATGTGCACATTCATTTCCCAGAGTCATAAAACAGCAAGTTCTCCAGCTCAACCATAGAAGCAGATGCCTGTTCTTACCCAACTCGACATGTCTGACTGCGAAATAAATGGCAACAGTATATATTGTGGAACTAAAGATGGTTAACCTTGGGTCATTAGCAGAAACTGATGGACAAAGAGCTGCAATTTTATGTTAATCCTTCACCGGTCTATAACAGAGATCAAGTTCACAGCCAGTATACATTCTAGTATGTATCAAGCAACTAAAAGATGGCACACAGTATACCATGGGTGTTGGCCGAATACATTCCTACAAGAAATCTAGTGTCTGGTGTAGCAATTTAATGGAATGTTGCCAACATGAGTTTGCAGCTTTCGATGTGGGTCAGCATCTTTGAGGAAAAGCAGATGGATTACCGCCGGTAAATGTGTTGATTATCACTATACAGACAGCAAGTCCCCACAAATATAGATTGGATCCATGATCTTTTCTTTGATGAAGCGGAACATAAAACATGAAGATGAAATGAGAACTACAAAGACTATCAACTGGGTTTCCTTAAGTTTAAATATAACAGTTTTGAGAGGATAAGAGAAACTAGAGAAGCAGAAGCCAAGTGACCTAATGAACCACTCTTTTAGATGATCCTTCAATCCATCCCCTTTTGTACAGAAAGTGAATAGAGAAGTGGCCTTATATTCTTTCTCCTCAAATTTTCTCTTCTCTTATCACACTTCTTTTCTTCCATAATATCAATCGCCAAACATAGTGACAAATACAACCCTGCATCTCCATCTTTGGCTTTGGTGATTTTTCCCTCACATTCATGCCATTCTTCTCATTCTACCTCTGTGGCAAGTCCCCAGGAGAAACTTTTGATCCCCAAGCAAGTTGCCCCTTAGTCCACTACACAATCTTCGATTATTCCGGTACAACCACAACATCAGGCTTCAAAAGAAAGAAAAGAGGGGCAACAAACAAATAGTAGATGTCAATGACCTCAAGAACAAAGCTAATCACAGAGTACTGTTTTCTGTTTCTGGAAATAATCAAACCGCTAGAGGAGTAAATATTTGGTCTTACTGGGGAGTGCATCTTCCGGTGGTTCTGATGTACAGATAACCAGGCATTCTCATGTCAGGTGTCCGACCGTGAACTTCTTTTCCACCAGAGGCGGCCGCAGCGCCCGAGCCTCCATCCACGAGAAGAGAGCAAGCCACCAAACACAGGACCAGCATCCCCATCTCCTGCTCTCTCTCTTTCTCTCTCTCTCTCTCTCTCTCTCTCTCCCTCAATGCTTCCGAACTTCAAGTGCAGCAGTACACACACGCTCTATCTCTATCTCTCTCCTCGTTTGAAATATACTCTATTCTTTCAACGTAAATATATCTTGTAGTTAGAATGACGAGAATGCCCCAATGCAGAAGCCCGATTGGCTTCATCTGCCCATTTCAAATCTCCTACTGGATCTGATGTTGGGCGGATGATGGACATGATCGGATCTATGAGAAGATGGCAAGAAAAATATTATCAGTAACCATTCCAACAGCAGATCTGTGACTCTCTCTGTTCAGTATGTGAAGCCAATCCACGTGATCATTGGTCTTCAGAAGGATTAGTGATTAATGTATATGAATTGATTACGGTCACAGGACAAATTGACAGATCAACAGAGGCTCTTATGATACTACTAGATATCTTGTGATGGTAGTAAATATTCCTGACATTTTTGTCAGGGCAAGGACACACCATGGACTACAACGACGGAGCACAGTGTACCTGAACGCGACCACTTTAGTGAGGCATTCGATGAACTCATACTTGAGATGTGAGTGTCTCATTCAAGCTGACTTGAATGGCAAAAAAATTAAAGGTCAACATGGATTAATTATATATAATGAATAATGCTTGCATGAATAAATTAAGTGATGATGATAATAATTACGATAATAAAATCTTTAGCACAAACTTCGGTATGTAAAGCTTATTTCCTAAGCATTCATCTCCAAAACTTGTTTGAAAACCAATTCATGTTAATTGTTAGCAAACCTCCCTCTCAGTATTGTCAAATGCTTTCTGCCTACTGCTACCGAGTCATTATTCTACACATACACCATCCCTTGAGGTAAGAAAAAATAAATAAATAAAGGACACAAAAGCAGAAGAGTTCATCTGCCAACACCCCACTTCTGTCCAATGCCAACTCAATTGTCTTCACATGTCAACCCTGCTTCATTGGAGAATGGTAGAAAGAAGCTTCAGAAATTGGAAAGTGATTAGTCCTAAGACAAAGACACAGACATAAACATCATTGGCTTGAAGCACAGCTGCAGCAGCATCTTTATCTTTCATATAGTCAATATATATCTGGAAGTTTACCTTTCATATTTTTGTAGTTATGATGCTTATATATTTTTGAAAAAAATAATCATTACTGGACAAAAATAATGCTGGTTGCTGCTGCCATTATTTTACAACTAATAATACTTTTTTCCTCTAATGTATCAAATTTATTGAATGGAGAGACAGCCTCTTTTCAATGGATTTCTCAGTGATCTTTCATATGATATGTGTGGGTCATCTGCATCTATTTATTTTTCCAAATAAAAGGTAGATGATTACATATATCTCTTTCTTCACTAAACTAAAAATGCTGTCATGAACACAAAGATCTCATAATTGAATCCATGTTCATCAAGGGAACCAAAGCTTAACATTTCATTAAGAGAGAGAACAAAAATCCAATCCTTATAATCATCGACAGGAGGATAAAAAAAGAAACTCCAAATTTTCTTCAAGCTTTTACAGAGTAAAAAATGGTGTGTGTGTGTGTATATATATATATGATGCATATTTATAATTACCAGGTAATAAATACATTGTACTATAGTCATCATCCAATCTTCTAGCATCTATACATGTTCGTTCACCCTCTTCGTATCCAAGTCTACATTTATATATGTGTCCTGTTTGAAGCATGCAGCTCTTAGCATCTAAGCTTGCCACTTTGGCAGCTCATATCTTGTCATCTCGCCCTCCCCAAAGCCATTCTCAAATCCTAAATCCAGCGGACATCCAAGCTCATCCTCACACATTAAGCTCGTCCCCATCATTGCCGTGCTTCCCATCTCCTGTGAGAACCCAAGAAAGCTGCCCTGCATCAGCGCCATGTTCAGGAAGGGGTCTGAGCTGCTCTCCGGTTCTTGCTGTGGAAGAATGGAGAAAGATGATGAACTCAACCGTTCATGCCGGAAATCTGGCATGGGCTGGTCCACTAGAGAAGGATATGACCTCAGAGCGGGAGAATAAGAAGCAGTGTTCTCATTCTCCGTCTCCCCTTTCTTCTTGTGGAAAACCCGACACAGAACCCAGTCCTCCTGTCACAAAAGAGAGCAACAAAATGAGATAATGTTTGCTTGTGAAAGACATCATGCACGATGCTGGGATCCAAACGGAGACTATGATACCTTCGGGGGTGAATGAGGGGTCTCCAGTCTGAACTCATGCATGACCCAGTCGGTCTTCGCTCCACTGGGAGCTCTACCTCTGTAGAACACCAATGTCTTCCTCATCCCCACCGTCGCATGTGTCGTCGGATCACTGATCGTTCTATCCTTCCCCGTTGCTTTCCAGTAACCAGATCTGGTTGCTCGGTTCGCGCGAGATCCGGTGGCGTACTTGCGGTCGCGGAAGCTGAAGAAGTACCACTCGTTGGCACTCAATTTAGCCACATCTACGACACATTCAAGAACACAGTTTAGTGTAAGAGAGAGGCGCAATAGTCTATGCTCTAATCATTTGTCCAAATCTGCACATGTGAAGCAATGGATCGATACCAACAAAACCTCATATGTGTCTCGAAGTAGGTTAGAAGAAGAAGGAATGGTATTGGATCTAAAAGGAACAATAAGAAGATCGAGTTACCTGGAAGCTCCCATGGCTCTCGAGTGTGCAAATCCACCTCCACCATCGTCCCCTCGCAGGTTCTCTCGTTGCTCACCTTCTTGTGGAGATAGTGGCAGACCAGCTCCTCATCACTCGGGTAGAATCTGAACCCTGGCGGCAGTGTGGACTCTATGTCTCTTAGTCCCATCTTATCCATATACCTGAATACTACAGGAACTTTGTGGGTGCGGGCAATCCACCAGAGCTGGAATTGTAGGGAGTAGGCGATTTGGGGGAGTTTTATAGAGAAGAAGATGGTGCACTAGAGTGTGGATGAACGAGCGATGGAAGTTGCCCCCTCCAATCATATGTGCAGTAGAAGCGTGTGCCGCCGTCGATAAGATGTCAAGGGACTGATGCTTGTGCTAAAGAACTGGAGAAGAACACAGTAACAAGAAATCCCCAAGGAGGAAATGATGCTTGAATGAATACAGAGTGATCTTCAAGGCATTTATGGTTGTCACCTACGAGAAACAATTCTGATCATGACAAGATGGTATGTGGGTGTTAATTTGCCAAGAGGGCCTCGTTTCTTGTTCTGTCTGATCCGTACAAGTCACGAGCTGTTCTCAACTTGCATGAGAAACAACATTGTCACAAATGTAGAAGAACGACAGGAGAAAAGTCCGCTAAAATTGATGTTCATCTCCATGGAATCCATAAATAAGATCTTGTAGGTTTTGCCAATGGTTAACGCCAGCCATTAGACTAAGCAATCGCATCACTGATCACAAGGAGATCTTGTCCTTGTTAGGCACCATCGATGATGAGTTGTGGCATGGATCTCCACAAGCTTTGGGTGGGTGTGGATGGAGGAGCGCAGAGCTCAGGACAAGGAATCGAGATGCAATTATTAAGCTCTATGATTGGCAACTTGATGGTTTTTTCTCCGTTCGGATAGCTAACAGGACTGACGGCTCCATAGATCGAATGCATCGGGCATGAGTAGCTCACCGGCCAACCTTCTTCCTGCTGTCACCCTGCTTCCCAATCATGATCAGCTCAATCATTCTGTGATAGCACCACGAGCAACCGATTCGACAGGGCTGGATATCGCCCCATCGCCGTTCCATCGGTATCGTACGATCGGCGGTGATGACGACGGATTCCCGATGAACCAATTCCCTTGTGCTCTTCGCTCCTCGTCGTCACAATACGACGGACTTATCCTTGTCTTTTTGTCTCCGTCGGTAGAGCAAACAATTCGCATCGATTAATGTGAGCGAAATAATCGCATCAGGCTCGAGAGCCTGATTTGATCATGTAGATAAGAACAAAAATACTCTTATCAGAAAAACAATTTTTTTTTATTAACAAGTTTACTAAGCACAGGTCTAAGCATTCTGTTGGCAGGGAGAAGATCTCTGTTCACAGTTCAAGCTGGCGACGAGCTCACGGACTCATCGCTGGGCACATCCGTGTGCATGAATTCACGAGTATGAGATGAGATTCCTGTGTCCCACAAACAGATTCTCTCTCTGAGATCATTCGTTGGATGGCTATGATTCATTAGATGGATGTCAATATCTAGAAAGGTTTTGTGTGCGTGGGAAGCTCGACTGCTCTTTTATCCATCCGATGGACGAGTTGATGCAGCCTTTTTTTTGTCGAGGTTCTATCGTGCAGTGTGTTAGTGTGATCGATTCATCAATGGAACGAGTCATGCGAGATGGCTGCTTTTATTTATACACCACCGTTCCGAAGGAACTGTTTGTTACCATCGTCCGATTAGTTTTTCCTTTTTCTTCTTCCTTGGAATAAGGCATCTAAATGCCTAAGATATAATGAGTGAGCTTGCTCAGTCGTCGTCGGCACTACTGTTCCTTCCAGCGGAGAAACGCTGTCAGCTATTGGGCTACAAAAGGAATAGGAAAATGACAACTCTGAAATTGATGAGAGAGAGAGAGAGAGAGAACAGGTACTGTTTACAAAGGAAAACATCGTAAATCTGAGGCATAATTGTGACTTCAGATACTGTGGCAAAATAGTTTGCCTACTTGCAGATCAAATGGAGACTTAAACATATACGTGACATTACACTGCTCCTAACCCACATCCGACATCAGAATTCGATGTTGTCATCGATCGTTTCTTGGATGGTTGCATGGTGGATACCGCCACAGGACTAAACTACATGCTTGAGACAGCTAGTGAGGATTTGGGTTCGGCAAAAGATTGCCTTGATGGCTTGGGGAGGGCGGCAAGGGGTTGTCCGCAAGCATCGTTGATGCTGACCGGGCCGAAAGCCGAACACATATGTGCTTCCCGAGAGATCACGGACTAGATATGAAGTACATTTAAGAATCCAAAGATCACACAAACTACAAAGACGAGACTTAAGATTAGTGATTAAGATGTTAATAGAGCGACAAGCGAGTGGATTTTCTGGTGCTCACAGGATTTATTCCGTCGAATGCTGCACGAAAGCCAAACGGTGAAGAGACTAAGATACTGCCGCCGCTACTGAATTGTTTCTCTGACTCGACACCGAACTGTTTGTGCTTACTCCCTGGTTGGCACACTCCAATTTCGGAGTTGATCATTAGAGAAATCATAAACAGAACAAGACCTGAAGGGAGATAACAGTTCTAAATTGATCAGGCCCATTTAGTTAACCTCCTCAAGGGCCTGACAAGGATATATATATATATATATATATATATATATATATATATATCGTTATATGATGTTAATATTAAGGATATATATTTTATGTATTATTGTATTTTGTGTGTAAACTTAAACTATTTAATTTTGACATGGTAGTTGACCTGATTATTTTAAAGAATAGTAGCTGAAAGGGGGCACTGAGAGGGCCTTCATTGTTATATCAGAATTGTTCGGGGTAGATTACGATACATACGCACAAAAAGAGGGACTTCCGTGTTATATGAAGATATTGGCGGGGGTAGAATACGCTTTTTTAACGTCGCTGTAAAGGATGTATATGTAAAAGCGCCACCTCGTTGGGTCCCAAAAGGAATAGCCACAAGAAGGCTGCCACGCGTCGAGGTCTCCAGGCCACTCCCGATGGTTCTGGAATGCCCCCCTCCCCCAACCGTAAATAAAGGAGGTAGCAGTAATCCCCCGCCTCATTCGCTGCGTCTCAGTCGGTTGTTCTCCGCACGAAGACCTCGGCGATCGAGAACACTCATCCTGTTGCTCATCGTTCGTCCGCAACGGCGATCGAGAACTCCCGATGGCTCTGGAATGCCCCTTCCCCCGACAGTAAATAAAGGAGGTAATAGTAATCCCTCGTCTCGTCCGCGACGACGCTCTGACGACCTTTCCCCTGTCTCTGTCGGTTCTCCTCTGCCCTCGAGAAGACCTCGGCGATCGAGAACCCTAATCTTGTTGCTGATCATTTCCTTGCCTCCCCCCCCCTGAATCGATTTCTCTCTTGCCTCCTACGACGCAGATGATGGAATCGGCGCCCCAGTTCGCGTACCAGGCCCTGGCCTACTTCCCCGGCCCGTTCCATCTCCAGAACGCATACCTGACGGTCCCTCAGGCGACGACGACATCGGTCCCCCCCGCCGCCGCCTTCTCTTCGGTCGCGCCGATCATCGGTCCTGTGTACCCCGCCGCCTACTCCCTCCCCCAGTATCAGCAGGTTGTCTCGCCCGATCCTCTCTTTGTTTCCGTTTCTTGTTGGGTAGCCGCGAGTATAATGATAACTTCTTCTTGAAAGACCCGTTCCTTATTGGTTTTATTTGATAAAATCTTGATCTCTCGATGGAATCCGAGATGCATTTCGTTGTTACTGGATGGTTTGATGTTGTTTGCTAGGATGCGTGAATGTAAAGAAATTTCGTATAGTTTCGTTTATCATTCATGGTATATAAGCCTAAGAGATATCAAGGCTCTCCCTCTTTCCATTAAATTTAAAGGATCTTTGAATCTTTCCTTCTTTGTTTGTTCTCTTTCCTTTGCACGCAGGAAGAGTTTCTTGTTTTGAGATTAATAACGAAGGAGCATGATATTGATGCCTAGTGTTGTTACCAGCTGAAATTTCTGGGTACGAGAGTGGACGATTGTTCATATTATTAGTAATGAACGCGGTGGTAACAATTTCCAGGTGTCAGCATTTTGGCAGATATTTGGAATAGAAACTAATTTGAAGAGGTACCCAACATAAGAAAGATTTACTTTTGTCTTTCGGCTGAGAGTAATCCGAACTACTTTGATTTGGATTAGGGTTTATTTTATCAAGAACATCTCATACAGACAATTCTTTAATTTCTTTCATAATGACTGTTCCTATGATCTTTTGTTTTTTTCTTTTGTCTTTTTTTTTTTTTGCGTTGATAATGTGCAAAACATTAAATCCTATGCTATACATGTTCTTTTCTCATAATTTCTTGTGCGTCAACTACAATTTTGGTTTGCGTGAAACCAAATACTATATACATGGGAACTTATGATTGTTGGAGACACTGTATCATAACGGTCAAGCATGTTTCTGGAAGAAAGCACCCTTAATTAATTTGAGAAAATTGTAATAGGGTTTTCGTGCTGGAAGAGGTAATCCATCTGTGCTTAGGCGTGTGTATTTGTTGACTTATATTAGAGGCCAGAGTTGTAAGATTAACAGGAAAAGGCAGAAAGGTGGAAAATAGTCCTGTCTACTTCTTCTCAGTCAGTTATAAATGTTTCTTCTTTTCTTTGTCTTTCTCAGTCAGTTATACATGTTTCTTCTTTTCTTTGTCTTTCTCAGTCAGTTATAAGCGTTTCTCTTTCTTTGCCTTCAGTCTGTTTGTTGTTCATAAACCTCACAGTTGGACCAACAAGTACTTGTTTAGACTGAAGAAGTATACATTCTCAGGTCTTTCTTTGTTTTGTCAAAATGAAAACAGCTAGATGTAGTGAAGGATGTA
Organism: Musa itinerans; assembly: GCA_001649415.1. Classification (NCBI taxonomy): domain Eukaryota; kingdom Viridiplantae; phylum Streptophyta; class Magnoliopsida; order Zingiberales; family Musaceae; genus Musa; species Musa itinerans. Next base: position 23,681 of record LVTN01001286.1, read on the forward strand.
ACACTAGATTTGCCATAAAGAGTAAAAAGTTTAGTTGCCAAAAATCTAACTAGAAGTTATCAAGTACAAACATATTGTTAAAGATCATTGTTGTCCCAAGAAACTGTTTGTAAAGTGTAAACTAGTAGTTTTAAAAGTGCTACGCACCAAAAGATGCCAAGGTCCCAAAACGTTGGAGGCACTAGGCGTTGGCCCAAGCGAAGCGAGTTGCTCTCGAATAGTATAATTAAAATGATATGCAGCTAAATAGAAATATGATAAACATGTTTATGAAGACCTATGTTAGAATTAAATTGCTCCAAAAGCATCTTGTTAATCAAGAATGTTTTGTTGCTCTAAGACATCATCAAGTAAAAGCTAAGGGAGTTTCATGTATAAATCAAAGTGCATATTGCCCATTGTGTTGTAGATACAACAAATATATTTAAATTGCTCCAAATGAGATGTTGTTCGTCCGTTTGCAATTTAATTAACAAGAAGGTGGGGGAAACAGAGGGTGCAAACAAAATTGTAGCTGCAAACAAGATTGGACGAAGCTGCAGCGGCGGAAGAAGGCAGTAGACGACGTTGTCGACAATGGCGAATACGGCTGCAGTGTCGGACGGAGCGTGCGAAGGCAACGAACGAAGGCAATGGAAGAGGTTGTCGTCGGCGACGAACAGAGCTACTACAACAACAAATAAAGCTATAGTGGTGGATGAGGTTTAGGGTTTAGACAAGCTGCAGTGGTGGATGAGCTACAGCGATGGACGAGTTGTAGTGACAGTAGTTGAGTTGTAGCGGCAAATGGGATTGGATGAGGTTGTTGACGATGGTTGGCAGAGCAAACAACGACGACAAATGTAGGGTTTCATTTTACCTTTGTTTTTTTTTTATTGGGTTGGGCGAGGGATGGGGTTGGACGGTGTTTGGGTAACCATGTTAGTTGGTTCAATTGAACCAACTTACAAGTCCAATCGAACCAAAGTTTGAACCCGACCAAATCTGGCTTGGGTGCTCACCCGAGGTGCCAGGTGCTTGGGCTCAAGCGAGCGCTCGAGTAGCGTTTCTTTGAAGCGCTGCGCTTGGGGGTTCTGCGAGGCTTTCAGGCCTTGCCTTACCTCGCCTTGTCCGGGTGCCTAGGTGAGCACCCGAGCGCCTTTTGAAACTACTGGTGTAAAACTAAACTAATTTACCATTTTTTTTGTTTGGTGATGTAGCTCAGAGTAAGGGGAGTGTAAACTCTCTTGTAGAAAGGTAGTTCGCCAATGCCGGATGAAAAAGGTGGAGTGTTGTGTTAGGTCATTGATAACCAGCATAAAATTATGTCAGATCTTATGAATATGAATCTTAACGGATCTTAATATAGAGCTAGGTTGTCACTTTGAAGTGACGTGAGACACCCTCACTACCTAGGTGTCTCGAATTGCAAACGGTGGGCTAGAAAGTTGCCCGGAAGCGACCCATAGAGAGTTGGACCTTACAGTCTTGTTGTTGTATTTTTGTACATATCATTGGTTTCCTCAGTTTCTCAGTTATTTATGAATTTCAATGCAATCATTAACGTTGTCTCGTTTTCTTTATCTTTTTACTGAAATTTCTCTTGTATCTCATAGGCACAGCAATTGTTCCAGAAGGATGCACAGATTCACACGGGAAGTTCTAACAACAGTGAAAGCTGCTATTGCAAGTAGCATAATTGAGCAGAAATTAGAAACAAAAAAGAAAGCAATACCTCGAAAAGCAGCTGGGAAGTCCTGGGAGGACCCAACGCTGGCAGATTGGCATGAGAGTATGATTCCTAACCGAACCAGTTATTTCAGTTGGATGAAATATTTGGAGGAATTGTGCAATTATGTGACTATATAAATCTATAGTAGTTTCTATGGTAAATGCCTTTTCTTGCTTTATGCCATTCATCAATGGGGCTTCATGAAGCCTGGTCCTAATCTTTCATATACACATTTTTATGAGTATAGTATTGTTTCCTGCTCCTAAGAAGCTGTTGGTCTCAATTTTATGAAAGGTGTACGGATCTGATCAATAAGGCATTAGTAGTGATTGTAAACACATCGAATAGCAGTTGACATGAAGCCTTTGTGAAAGCTCTTCCAAGAATCTAGGTGGGCTTGGCGTTGTTACTGTTAGCTATCATTTTCTTAGTGTTTTATGAATTTAGTTATATGATGTGATTACTTTTAACATTGTTTACTTCTATGTAGAAGTGGAATAACTTGGAGTGGCAACAGGAGTGCTAAAAACGGTTGCATACAAATTTGTCTACTTGCTAAAGGAATGATCTGGAACATGGTTGTGCTGATATTCCTACAGTAGAAATTTAATTATTCAAAATTGTTTGTGTATAAGCTAGCTGGTTGAATAAGTAGGATATGGCACACAAGTTATCAATGCTAGCTCTTTGCTAGTTCATAAAAATCTTTGTTTGTAGTTATACATGCTTGTGTGTAAAGGTCATTCACATATTTCTTTGGTTATCAGTCCATGCAAATGTACACTGAATGATATGCAAAGACAAACTTCATATTGTGCACGCATGGTAATATATTTCTTTTGTGCAGATGATTTTCGACTATTCTGTGGAGATCTTGGAAATGAAGTCAATGATGATATTCTTTCAAAGGCATTTTCCAAATATCCTTCTTTCAACATGGCAAGAGTGAGTTCTCCTAAACCTTGTATTTCAATTTTTTTATGGTTTTTGTGATGATCTTTTATGTGACTTTGAACACTGTGCAGTTCTAGTTGCATTATCAGGTACTGAAGTCTGTTAATCATCCAAAGAAAAGATTTATGTTGATTGATATATCCATTCAGTTCTCTGATGACATGATTTGATTCTGTTCTATGTCAAGATGAATTTTATAATGTCTCTGGAATTTATGATTTGATTCTGTTCTATGCTGGTTGACTTGCTAATGAAGTTGCGTGTTGGTTCGGTTGAAGTAGGAGATGCAGATGCTTGTGCAATTTTGGCCCTCCTTTTAAGCGTCTTTTTTTTTTCCCCCTAACGCTGAACTTTAGCAGTTGTCTTAAGACCTTTTAATCAAATATCGGTACTCATTTCCTTCAGGTGGTAAGAGACAAGTGGACTGGGAAGATCAAAGGCTATGGCTTTGTTAGCTTTGCAAATGCATCTGATCTTACGGTGGCGATGAAAGAAATGAATGGTTGTGCTACTTTTGCCACTGATTCTGTTTGTGTTCTTTATATTCATATCTAATTCTTTTGTTCCATCATAATCATTGCAGGCAAGTATGTTGGAAATCGGCCTATCAAATTGAGAAAGAGCACTTGGAAGGATCGGATAGATTATGAGGCCCTTGGAAAGCAAAACGTGTCTAGTCAATTATTATATACCCAAAGTAGTCTCCTTTGTTATCCCCCACATCATTACTTTTCTTTAACTTGGTTTGCAGAATCACGTTGATTAAAAAACCTAAACTACCAAAAAGAGGAATCCTACTCGAGTGATGTGCTTTTGTGGCTCCCGTGAAACTGAGTTGTTATCGGTGGAGGTATGTCGTTAATAGGGACGGTACTTTCCTGTCCTGTATTTATGTGGTGTGACCCTGTTTTTATGACCACATGCAGGGTGTTGTGCTCCGCTCCCGTTCTCCTTTGAATGTTGAAAGAATTGCCAACTTTGCAAGGTATATTTTGGTCTGACGTGACTGGGAAAAAATAAAAACAAACAAACGTTCAAGCATACAGCAGCTTCCTTATTGAGAACCAAATCATGCTAAAGATCTTAAAGACAAAACACAGAATGTAGACGCATTCAATTTAAAAGTATTGACGTAAGAAATGAAGAAAAACGTTCAGGGTGCTTTCGAGATCATTTGCTTATCTGATATACTATTTAAGAATAAATATATGTTTTTCATATAACACTATGAGAAGCCAATATATATCTTAGCCATTTGGCACTGCTCCAATCTCTGGTCAATTATCCAAAATTTATAAAGTTTTTTTTTTAAAAGAATTATCAATACTCGACCGTCACCCATCCGTCAAGTGTTCTCCCCTTATTCTTCTTCTTTGTCAGGTTCAATTTCTAGCCAAGATCCATAATATTAGCATTTACTGCCAGTGATGCAACATTTTCCCGACAAGCCTCTAGCGTTTCTTTTTTCTTCTCCTCTTTTTTCACCCACTAAGCTCATGCATTGGCTTGGAAATTTCAAGCTATCTAGTACATTTTACATAGAGAACAACTTCCGAACTAAAATAGAACCAGATGCAATTTTCTCTCATAAAAAAAAAATAATATTAGGACATAATCGTACCTCGAAATGAACCCTTCAGTTCCAACCCATGGCCCTGGCAGCCGCAAGAACTAAATATTATAAGCTCAAAGAGAAGGAATAACAAAAGAACTTAGGCGACAATGTCAAACAAAGCGAAAAGAGAAGTAATTGACCAGATAAAAAGCTCGAGAAGATATTCCGCCGCGACCAACAGATATAAATGATCATGAGACCCTAAATTTCTAAGGAATAATAGAGGTCTACTTCCGAGTTGCCACTAAATTGGGGAAGATCGGGCCAAAAACGAAACCCTATCTCCAAAGTGCTTAAAATCGTGATCGGAAGACCCAAAAGTTCACATTCAGGAAGTAACATCAACAGAACTCTTAAATTTCGAGGATCGACACATAATGGACTAGATCAACTGAAACAAAAACTAGGCCTCAAAATTCAAGATAAGAGAAAGCCGGATCAAAAGAAGTGTCACGAATGATTGGGAGGTTCTTTAGGCTTCAAGATTTAAGATACTAAAAACCCAGACACAAACAAGCGTCAAGGAAAGTCGAATATGGTTAGAAGGTTATGATAAAATAAAGAATAAAATCGTAAAGACAAAGAAAAGCTTGTTTCTATTCATACATGATGAAAGAGAAGATTTCCTTAACTGATCAGAGAGATTTCCTCGTGTAGTTGAGGAAATCTCTATGTTATCAGAGGAAATCACTATGTTATCATGCCCCCGCAAGATCGAGCTCATGTCAAGGATATCGATCTTGGACCGATGCAACAAAAATAGTTTATGGGCTAGAGGCTTCGTGAGTGAGTCTGCTAGTTGATCAGCCGTATGGACATGAGAGACTCGAAGTTGATGTCTAACAACTTGATCTGACACGAAGTGAAAGTCGATGGTAATGTGTTTCATGCATGAGTGGAACACTGGATTGACACATAAGTAGGTAGCTCCAACATTGTCACAATATATTGTAAGAGTAATGATAGAGCTGACTTTGAGTTCTTTGAGGAGATTTGTAATCCAATTGAGTTCAGCAGCAGCGGTAGCAATGTCACGATATTCAGCTTTAGTTGTAGACTGGACGATTGTCTTTTGCTTCTTAGAACTCCAACTAATTGGATTAGACCCAAGAAAGACGACATACCCTGACATGGAGGTTCTATCATCAAAATTTTCCGCCCAATCAGCATCAGCAAAGACATGGAGATGAAGTTGAGTGGTTTTACAGAGGAGACCATGATTGAGGATCCCTTTAAGATACCGTAAAATTCGTTTAACCGTAGACCAATGCATAGCAGAAGGCTGGTGCATATATTGAGATAATTTATTGACTACAAATGAGATATATGGACGAGTGAGAGCCAAGTATTGTAAGGAGTCAAGTACTTGTCGGTATTGAGTTGAGTCCGTGGTAGGGCTGCCATCACATAATTTGAGTGATTCACTAGTAGAGAGAGGAGTAGCAACTTCTTTCGCATCTTGCATTGTGTCTTTGATAATAAGTTTTGAATATACTTTCTCTGTGAGAGGAGGAGACCTGAGGATGTAAATGTTACTTCCATTCCCAAAAAGTAACTCAATGGTCCTAAATCTTTGAAGGAGAATCGATCAACCAATTACTTTAAAAATGTTTGAATCTCCAAGAGATCATTGCCCGTGACAATAATATCATCTACATATACTAGAAGATATATTACATTTTTATGTTGTTGTCGTAGGAATAAAGAGGTATCAGACTTGGAGTTGATGAAGCCGGTTGATATCAGAAACGATCCAAGTTCAGTATACCAAGCTCTTGGAGCTTAACGGAGTCCATAAATAGCTTTTTGTAATTTGCAGACATGTCTCGGATACTGATTATGAACAAAACCAGAGGGTTGCTGCATAAAGACATATTCAGTTAGAGTCCCCTATAAAAAGGCATTGTTAACGTCCAATTGTCGTATGTGCTAGCCTCTAGAGATGGCCAAACTTAAAATAAGTCGAATTATTGTGGGTTTAACTACAGGACTAAAAGTCTTTGTGAAGTCAACTCCAGGTCGTTGATGAAACCCTTTGGCTACTAAACGTGCTTTATATCGAGTAACGGACCCGTCGGGGTTCCGCTTAATTCGGAAGACCCATTTACACCCGATGATGTTTTGTGTAGGATGAAAAGGTACAAGAGTCCATGTGGAGTTATGGAGTAGAGCATCATATTCTTCACACATGACTTTACACCAATGTGGAGATTTTTGGGCTTGAGTAATTGTAGTGGGTTCACGAGTTTCATGAGAGGATTTGGTGATAACATGTAGGTCGAGAACTTGACGTGGTTTAGAAATACCACTTTTTGAGCGTGTTATCATTAGATGTCTAGGAACTGTAGGTTGTGGTATTGGTATGGGTGGTGGAGAGACATCAACCGGGGTCGGGATAGGTTGTGATACATTAGTGGCACTAGACAAAGAAGGTTGTTGTGTTTCTGAGGATATCACTTCAGTAGTAGAGGAGGCTTGTGAAGAAGACGGAATGAAAGGAGGAAAGAGCTATTGAATCGGGAGAACAAAAGAGTGGATCTTTATGAAAAAGACTAGATAGTGTGGGAAGAGTTTTGTTTGAGGGGATCGATGGTATACTCTAGTGATGTATATTTGTTGGAGTGGTCTGCATGGTAGGAGACTTGTGGTTTTGAAATGGAAAGGCAAACTCCATAAAAACAACATGACGTGAAATAAAGATTTTTTGAGTTTTTGGTTCGTAGCACCGAAAGACATTATGTTCAAGAAAACATCCTATAAAGATGCAAGGTTTAGATCGTGGTGCTATCTTATGTGGGGCATAGGGACGTAGCCACGGATAACATAAACAACAAAATATTCTGAGTTTTTGAAGGTTTGGTAGGTGAATTAAGCAGTGTGGAACCAGTATGAGTAATAGGAATTCCTTTACTATCACCGATGATGATATCCTCATTTCCACTATAGTTGTTGTGGATGGACAAGTTCTGAAGATTAAATGTGATGTGGTGGGATGTGCTAGAGTCCACGATCCAATTATGATCACTAGTGTTTGGAGTAGTCGTGAGATTTGCTTGAAGCCAATGTGATTGAGCAGGAAGTCTGGGTCGAGATCGATAGACCTTTGCAGAGTGACCGACTTTATCATATAGTTGGCAAACAACTCTTTGTTGGTTTGTGTGTTGAGGGCACAAGGACCGTTGATGATTGAAGTAGCCACCTTGGTTATTGTGATTGAAATGTTGATGATGAGGAGGGATGGTTTGTTTGGAGCTCATAGGGTCAGAAGACGTCCTGGTCAAATTTTTGTTGATAGTCTTGTTATACGGATTGCCCCTCCTTGTAGCTTTTTGATTGACTTGAGCAGTGATGAATGGTCCTAGCAGTTTATCCTCACGCTTTAGATATATCTCAAAGTCAGTCAGCTTGTCGTAGAGTTCTTTGAATGACACTAGTGAATCACATGCCCGTATTGTTGCTGTCAATTCCTTGTACTCGTCTCATAGGTCGTTGAGGATATAGACAGTAACTTCTTCAAGAAATGACCTATCAAGGCCAAGTTATCGATGATAATCTTTATGTTGTGTAGATAATCAGCAATAATACTTTCCTCTTGTTTTATCTTCATGAGACTGGATAGGAGACTAAGCATGCGAGTGCGCAAACGATTGGCCAAGATAGTTTGTAACTTGCACCAAGCTTCGCAGTAGTGTCACATGAAGAAATGAGTGGGGCAAGGAAACCAGCAACTAATGCTTGAATTGCTTAAAGGAGGAGACGATAACGCCGTAGCGGAAGGAAATAGACATTGGTGCAGAGTGGCAGTGGAGAAGGCAGTTGCCGTTTGCCGAGGAGGAAAGATTTGTCGCACCAACGGCCTAATGACGAAAAAGCACCTTTTCTTTTATCGTCGAAGGTGGAGGAGCAACAGTGATAAGTCGGCAGCGAGAAGCGAGCTTGCTTGATACCATGATAAAATAAAGAATGAAATCGTAAAGACAAAGAAAAGCTTGTTTGAATTATTAGGTATCTATTTATACATGATGAAAAATAATATTTCCTTAACTAATCAGAGAGATTTTCTCGTGTAGTTGAGGAAATCTCATATGCTAGTCAAGGAAATATATATGTTATTAAAGAAAATCACTCTCTTATCATGTTCTCTCAAATACCACACCTGATGCAAAAGAAGGCGAAATAAAAAAATGAAGTAGGAGTCGGAATACAGAGAGAGAGAGAACTTAAACTTCCCAAACAAGAAATAAACAACATGCAATTTTTTTGTTACAAGACAAGATTAGTGTAAAGATACAATCGTACCCTGAAATGAAACCTCAGGTCCCAACCGATGGCCTTAATAGCTGCAAGAACCAAAGAATTCTGATCTCCAAGGAACGGGACAATGAAGAACTTAGGCGACGATGTCAAACAAAGAGAAAGGAGTAGTAATTGAACAGATGAAAAGCTCAAGAGACAGTCCGCCACGACCAACAGATGCAAATGACATCAAGACCGTAAAATTCTGATAATAATAGAAATCTTGATCCGACTTGCCACTAAATCGAGGAAGATCGAGCCAAAACGAAACCCTACGCTCCAAAATGTTTGAAATCGTGATCGGAGGACCCATAAGCTATTACTTGCGCTCCTAGCAAAAGAAAAATCAGGATCTAATCCCAACTCCATATTTCCGAGAACTGAGACATATCGAACGAGATCAACCAAAAAACTAGGCTTCAAGATTCAAGATAAGCGAAACCCAGATCGAAAGAAGAATCGGATATGGTTGGAGGGTTCTCAAGGCTTCAAGATTCAGGATAAGCAAAACCCAGATCGAAAGAAGCATTAACAGGAATCGGCTTGAAGATTAAAGAAAAGCAAAACCCAGATCGAAAGAAGCATCAACAGAAATAGGGTACGGTTGGAAACCATCGAAACAGAGAGAGAGAGAGGCGGTCTTTCGATAGCTATGAGGTTGAGGATCGAGGGAGAGGTGGGCTTCGGCGCGAGAAGCCTCAACAATCGGAATGGAGCCCCACCCCTGACTGTTAACAACCGACCCGGTTTGGGCTTTCAAAGACTTCGCTTCATAAAGTATGCGATATGGCCCGATTGGGCTTACTATCACGTGCGATGCACGCGCCATCTCTTGACAGACCAATGAAATTTCACCACCCGACTCAAACTTTTAACTGTGTCGTACTCAAAATAATTCTTCCATTGTTTTCCACGACTTTTTCTTGTTCCTTTTTTTTTTTTTATGATTAAGGATATATCACTTTTTTCAACATTTTTTTTGAAAAAAATATTTATATCAAGTGACAAAAATATAGTCTATTTCAGTGGATCTTCCTCTGCTTGTCGGGTTCCTTTTCTATTACATATCATCCATCTCGAAGATGAGATCATGCTACTTATCATATTTACCATTTCATCAATCGGAACAAGTTTTAGTGTAGGGTTCAGTTGATGGTTCCCTTCTCATTGAATCTTCACATGCATTCACCAAACATTGTTCTTCCCCCAAGTAACAGTGGCTGGCTTTTGCATCTGGAAGTTGCTAAAAACAATCATGAGATCATGAAGTTATGAGTAGAGATATTCACATATCAAGCAAGTACTGTAAGCAAAATGGAGAATGTAAACTGTAGCGAAGATACTTAGAACACATGAGAGTTTTCTCCAAACCCCAACTTTTCTTACGTGAATCGAGTCACAGGCTCGAGGGGTAAAGAACCTTTCAAGTTATGGTAAGCTCAGTTGATAGTGGTGAAGAAAATGGCCATCAAGCAAAGAAATTACAAATTTCAAGTTCAGAGGACAAAGAAGATTTGGAAATGTAATCTTCCAGACCATGCTTGCTTGAACCAATTCCAGGTAAATTAAATGGGGTGGGTATTCAAGAGATGTAGAAAGATCATTCTATCACACAAGTGGTAGCAGTAGAACTTTGACCCAAGCAAGGCCACCCAAACAGTGCTAACGACAAGTAGAACTAAAAACAACATATCAGAATATTATGCATTAAGGAGAAACAAAATAACAACATGTAGTTGCTTGTGCTATTGTTTTTGTCATTATGACTCAATGGGCAATAAAACAAAATTAGAAGGAAGACTTATTCCTTGCACTACTGTTTTCTTCATAATGATGGAAATAAAACTGGTAGAAGAGCAGGCGTTATGAAGGGTATACATCCTTGCATCAAGATGCCTTCAAATCATCTAGACCCACGCTCGCCTGCAGTGACAGCAAAGAAGTTTCTCGCTTGATGAACATTTACTTGAGCACCAGCAACTGAGGCTATCGATCGTAGGGTTCTTACCAGGAACTTGTGGTTCTCTGCTAGAAGAGGGGCAAAGGTTGTGCAAAATTTCTCCATGTCAGCATTGATGTCACCCGATCCACTAATAACCTCCATGAATTTCTTCCGATCAGGAGCAAGTTTCATAGCAACCTGCAACCAACTTAACTGGTCATAGAGACAGTAGGGACTTTTAAAATGATCAAAAGGCTTCCGTCCTTGTTATTTTTTGTTCATGAAAACTTTGGAGTTGAAACAGCAGAGCATGCTTGCAGGTTCTGAAAAGGATAATCCAGTTCCAAACAGAAATGAGAAACAAAAGTTGATAACACAGTAAGGAAAACTAGTAATAAGGTATACAAGTTCAATGCCATTATGTTATAGAATCCCTCCCTCAGAGAAGAGTTTAATCTAGCACGATGTGTCTACGGTCATAGAATCTCTCTCCCTCAGAGAAGTAAACGTCAAAGATGGATGGATCAAGAGACAACAAGCATAACAAACATATATATTCGACACGTAAGATGCTTCAAACTTACAAGTGCTAAGAGAAACACCATGTATATCCTATTCCTACTCATTCAATAGATTAGCTGCTTTAAACTTATCGTTATTAAAAGACACATGCCATGTACAACACATTACCGTAAAGCTGGAACTTGCGAGCCAGCCATGCCATTTCTTTAAAGTCTTGTTATAGGAATCAGTACAAACTTGTGACATGATCCAGTCTTGATGCTCTAGCAAGTTCCGGAATAGCTCCACCAGATAGTCCATTGCTCTGGAAGACAAGTGCATGCATAAAAGTCCTGCTGTTATTTACCATAACAAGGAAATTATTATGAACTCGGAAAAGTTTGACAAAAAGGCAATATTGATGATGACTTGTTCAGCATGATTTGCAAAAGCCAAGTCCTACGGACATATCGATATGTATTCTGATTATACTAAATGGAATGTGTTTATTTGTAGAACTATTTTAACTTTATTTCCTTTGACTGATAAACTTCCGAAATTGCACAGTTTTCAGTCAATATAATGTTTAGATATGCAAAAGAAGCAGAAACCATAATTCAGACATAAAAACACTCTATTGTATTGGATACGTTTATGTCAATGCTTAGCTTGCCAATTTACCCACAAGGGATAAGAGTCTTTCATAAAAAATGAACAAGACACATATAACCCTCTCAAGGTTCTATGATATGAAAAATGAAGAAAAAAAAAAATAGAGGCACTACAAGAGTTAAAATGTAAAGTTCAGTTCTAAAAAATGAACCATGTTTAAATTCACTACTGAAGAACGACCAATATCAAATTGTGCTCATATATGGTTTCTCTGAGGAGAAGTTCCTGGGACTACCTATCTCCACAGATCTCAACATTCAGGCATTTGGGGATGACACAGCTGGTAAACATGTTCATCCTCATCAATATTCCTTGTAGTATAGGGAGTGAGAGTTGTTTCTTAGTTCACAAACTAAGTGAATTATAAGTTTTCCTATGACCTTTTACTGTCATGAACTGTTACTGAGGCATTCTCCTCCGTACAATGCATAATAGTCAAGGCCAGCTTCAATTGGTCAAGCTGATCATCACAGCAATGTCCGAATAAAATTTGAAGAGCACTTGCAATCCAGCACAATGATGAATGAGTAATATGCCTGGTACCCCACATATTATACACTCTTTTACACGTATCTTTATGCACAATTATGATCTATACACGTATGCATAACACAGTGTGAGATTAAACCCTACCAGAAATGAACCAAGCAACTCACCTTGTCAACCACAGAAGCCCATTGGTACAGCTGGAAGAACCTTTTGCTGTTTTAGCTTCGACTTCAACTTGCACCATACTGTACAAGTGTTCAAACTTTGATGGATCAGAATTATATTTTGTTTCCAGCCTCTGCAAAGTAAACCAGTGAATACATGCAAGCAATGCAAAAGAAAGAAGACAAACAAAGTATTTTACCAAATAATCTATTTTTCATTAAATTTCATGACAAAAGCTATGCTGGACCAACTAGTCATTGCCAAATAAGCATATCATAGGGAAGAAGAGAAGACAATTGGAACTTGGAGAAGTAACATCATGATATCCTATTAAACGAAAACCTGAAAATCCTAACTTATTAGCAAAGGAAACAAAAGAATACACATTTCTTACCGTAATATTACCCCCTATATCAGACTTGACAATAGACATAGCTGCTCCAAACTTATCTGGCAATATCAAAGTAAAAATTAGAAACAATATCAAAGAGAAATGCATTTTAAGATAAAATGTTCTGGAAAAGAAAAAGAATCAACAATAGGATGATTGACACCTCAAAATATTTGGTAAGCAGACAAACCCTTGTCAATAAGTTCCAAGAGAATAAAGTTGGAGTTAATAAATTGCTTTCACACAGAGCTAAGAGAAGTAGCAGAATTTCTATTCTAAGAACAGGATTTATATGATATAAAAGTGTATTATGTTATGCAAAGGAATAACTAAGGATCATTACAGTAGAGTATGGTGGATTTGTTGATACTCAAGCTTTTATTATGTTGTTTTCTTATCAGTCCATGATTTCTACTGTAAAGCATATGCCAGGTTGCTTAGAGGATCAATTGAGCAAAGTTTTCAGGAAAAGAAAATGGGGCATCCTGAACAACCAAGCAAATATTAGTCAGTACCTAAAAGTCATACAACGTAGATAAAAGCCATTGCGCTCAAGTAGACAAATTACAACATAAATAAAGATCATTATATGGATGTTCTCCTAACAGCCCGTTCAATATCTGTGATGAATTTCTTGCAAAACTCTCATCAGAATCAGGTCCGTGTCTTTCCAATAACAACATAACCAGCTTTAACTAGATACTTACCATAGGTGAAAATGACGATAAGGCATAAATAGACGAGCAGAATGAACCAATTACCTAGAACTGGCAGAATAAGCTTGCACACATGAAGAAATGGCTTTGCTAATATTACTCCATTCTCTGACTTGACATGCTTCATTCCTTCCAGTGAGGGAGTGAAAACGGTCCCCGCCATCTCTACACGCCGATCCTTCAACCTATTAAAATCACACGAGAAACAAAACTTTAGAACAGCATGTTGCTCAATCGGTACAAGCAAAAAGCCCAAACTCAATACTAGACCTCGTCGGATCGTTAACTAGTGACAAAGGCAACCGATCCGATCCAAATATCAGAATCATCCTATCAAATTCCAATCCAAGCAAATTCGTGGAACGGTTGCTAACAGCCGAGCACGGCCCATCAGAACTAGCATTCAAATGTTCAAGATCACACAAAATGACAAATCGTCCGGAAAAAAAGCAACCAAAACAAGAGAATGTTAGAACAGAATCAAGCACCACACCGTTCTCGATCTGAGATCTTGTTAGGAATCAATGACTCGACGAGCTTAAACCTAATGCACGCATTAAAGGGATAAGAAAGCAATCTCAGACAAGCTAATCTACATGATCTTACATAGATCCTTCTAAAGAATCCCATCCTTTTGTTTCAGATACATCAAAAGAACTACCAAAGATCCGACCATTATTCCAGATCCAATGACAAATTGAAAGAAAAAGACAAGTTCTCGGGGGTGATCTGTCAAGAACTAACCGACTCCCAGAAAATTTCTCCGACGGAACCGCCTCTTCTCGTTCTCCTCCTCCCAGACTCTCAGATCAAGCAGACCCAGAGCATCGGAGGCTATGCATTTATAGGGATCGCCGACACCAATGCGGGGAAAGGCATCGAGGAGTTGGTTTTGAGGGAGTAAACAAAGGCATCAGAGCGGCGTCGTGACACCACGTTCGCGTGGAGAATTTAAAACGAAGAGGTCCCACAATTGTGCTCGATGAACTCTCCAATAACGAGACAGGTAGATAGGTTGGGCGGTTCGACGAATCGTAAGAAACGTAATGCGTCGACGTAGATGTCTGGTCCGAAAGGTTCGAATCAAACCATCAAGTCTTGATTAGGTTTATATATGACTCGAGATGTTCAAGAAATTGCCTCGAACCGGCTCGACCAGATATGGGAAGCAGATCGAGTTTTCGACACAAGGGTCTATTCAACTCGCTCAAATCAAATTCGAGACGAATTCGGGCGGAAAAATAGGTCTATGAATTGGCATTTAAATATTAAATGATAATTAATAATGTTATGAATATTTGCATTTATTTAATAACTTTTGGACCAAATTTATATACAAAAAAGTAATTAACATCCGTATTCGTATTTGAATTATAAGGGGAGGCAGCGGCATTTCCGTACTGATCATTGTGCCCTAGATCGGACGGTCACCGGAGCTGCATCAAAACCCCTAATGGTTGGATATATACTGATACGTATATGAACCCCCGATCCCCCTTTTTGCCGTCCCGTTTGTTCGCTCCCATCGACTGCGGCGGACGTTCTCGTTCTCTTGTCTCTCTGTGTCGCCCGCAAGATGGTGAGGAATCTTACCGCCTTTTTCTCCTCGATTCGTTGGTCTCTTGCATTGCATCTCAGCCCCTCGTTCTAATCTAATGCTCTTGCTATGCTCTTGAGCTGATCTGGCTGTGTGTTTTTCCGGTGACGCTGTAGCCGTTCAAGCGATATGTGGAGATCGGCAGGGTTGCCCTCGTGAACTACGGAAAGGAATACGGCAGGCTTGTCGTCATCGTTGACGTGATCGATCAGAACAGAGTACGCATTCCTTCTCTTGATTGTGAGAAAGCTTCGATTTTGGGCGTAATCAAACATCTAGGGCTGACTTTAGGGCTCTCGAAAGGACTAATACTCTTCTCGTTCGTCAAAATCTGTTGTTTTCATCGATTTTGTTGCTTTATTACAGTGTCTTTCTGTGTGATGGAGAGAGGCATGCTGATACTAGTAAAGGGTGTTTGTTCCCACTATGAGATTTTCTCAAAGTATAGAAGAGCGTATGGCTGTTGGGATCATTTCCTCGACTCTCTTCTTTCCTAAATGAACATATTATTTTGGTGCAGTTAGCGATAGCTTCAACCAAGCTAGTGAAACACTTAGGGACAATGGCAATAACAACAAGCTGCAATGTCCCAACTACTTGGGGTGTTGGATACATAGCTATTTTGCAGCCATTGAGCTCTATAGAAAACAATATCAATAGTCAAGTAGAGCATTTTAATCTTTAAGCTTATACTAGCTATTTAGGGTCGAGGACAGATCTTTTTCCGCTGATGAGCTCTGCACAAATAATATTATAATTTAGATTAATAGCATTTAAATCCTTAAGTTAGTGAAACACTTTGTAATTGCAAAATGTGACTCCCTTCACTCCATAAATTAGGTACTTTCACCAAATGGAAACAAAGTGGTGATCTATAAGTGCACAAGACGAGGACCTAACAGTATATGAATAACTAGTGGAGAGTATGGGGCTTTTCTTGCAAACCTCAACAATGTCCATAAGAATTACAAAGTGAAGTGCTAGTGTTCTTCTGCCCGATTGAGTGTCCTCCTGCTGTTTGTTTATTCTTTATGTTTGCTTGTGCTGCACACTATATCTCCACAGATTTTACAGCTTCTCTTGGAACATATTTTTTGTTCAACATTGGGCAAGTTTCCATCTGATTTAACATGTGAGCTTACGCTAGTGGCTGTATCTTGTATTACTCACCAAGATATGTATCCGATATTCTCAGTTTGCTTGCACATAAACTTATATCGCAATGGCTGTCTAGATGCTCAACGCTATATTTGCTGAAATATCAACAGAATTGTATCAGCTTCCAAAACATTTTATTGTGCATCTGTCTTTGCAGTCTAAGTTTGGGCTTTAAGCCAATTGAATTTATTATTCATATTCTCTCAATTATGACCATTTTCCTTAGAATCATATAAGATTGTTTTTATTTCGAAGTATTTATCTAGTATTTGGTAGGTTAGTTAAGGCGAGTATCTAGTATTTATCAATTGCATATCACCAATGTCTTAGTGTATGCAAACTTATATTTGTTGGAGTCTTGGATACAAGACAAATTCAATATTATTTATGTGGCTACATGATATTTTGTCTTGAAATTCTAGATACTTGCATACTTATTTCACTGGTCGCAAGACATGCAATGCTACTTACCTTTTTTTAACTGTGGTGAGGATCTCAAGTTTTTAACACATGAGTTGATAATTGGTCTTTCACCTGCATCTGCCGCAACTTTTAGGCCTTGGTTGATGCTCCTGACATGGTACGTGGCCAAATGAACTTCAAGAGGCTTTCGCTCACTGATATAAAGATCGACATACCACGAGTTCCCAAAAAGAAGACCCTTATCAGTGCCATGGAGGCTGCTGGTAAGATAATTGATTTTCCTCATTCATTGGTGGATTAACATGTAATTCTGTGGTTATAATAACTCATGTACTGCTGCTGCTGCTGCTGCAGATGTGAAGAACAAATGGGAGAACAGTTCGTGGGGCAGGAAGCTAATCGTGCAGAAGAGGAGAGCTACGCTAAATGACTTTGACAGGTTCAAGGTCATGCTGGCAAAGATTAAGGTCTATACTTCACCCATTGTTTCCTTTTAACTTGTATATCTTCTTTTGGGCATCATGCTAACAAGTCCATCCTCGAATATTTGTTCAGAGAGGAGGTGCTATCAGGCAGGAGCTGGCCAAGCTCAAAAAGGAGAACGCAGCTTGAGCTTCTCACGAGTGGTTGGTGAATTTTGTTCAATTCATCTTGGAACTCCATTTGTGTTCTTTAGGATTGGATTTTCTGCAGATCCTTGGACTTAGGTTGGGAGT
The DNA here is from genome assembly GCA_001649415.1 of Musa itinerans. Lineage (NCBI taxonomy): Eukaryota > Viridiplantae > Streptophyta > Magnoliopsida > Zingiberales > Musaceae > Musa > Musa itinerans. The sequence goes on from LVTN01001286.1 coordinate 41,027, forward strand.
ACTGATGGCCTTGAAATATTAAATTGCAAGCTTTGGTTCTCATGTCATCTTTGTCCTCGTCATGTGTTGCTGCTTTCTTCAATTATTGCGCCACTAGTGATCTGAATCCTTCAGGGATTGTTTAGGTGTGAAATTGTTGCTATGATATTTCGAGTACCAAGCCACACTACTGCAATGACCAGTGGAGGGCTGTCAAACTGTGGTCTATCAGCTGCTTACAATATTAGAAGCAGCACTCGCCACCGCCAGTGTCTTTAGCGAGGGACAGGAAGGTTTGGATTTTGCCCGTTCATTTCCCAGAGAGCAGTGAAAGAAAGCTTGGTTCAGAAGCGAAGGTTATTCATCTGATGCCAGAAGGATCAATCGATGATTCCTTAGTTAACCTCGTCTGCCTGGGTCAACAGACACTTTATGGATGAGGGGGGGGGGGGGGGGGGGGGCCGGTTTTTGGG
>LVTN01001286.1:41499-77846 GCA_001649415.1 Musa itinerans
GGGGGGGTTGGGGTACCGTTTCTAGGCATAAAATACCAAACGGTCGGGGAATGATAAAAAAGATGTTATTATTCTTTCAAGTCCACAAATTATGAGATTACTAGTGTCCTAAATGCCTTGAATCAAACTTAATTTGAAGTGCAAAGCTTGGATCAAACGCGATATATATACTTCAGCCCATACCCACTGAAAACTAACTGCCCCCCACCCGCCCCAAACAACAAAAACAAGGTCTGGCTTCAAAATGGACTGCTGCAGTGGAAATCCCACCCCACAACTATTATAGACAATCAAGGGATTGGATGGAAGTTTATCTTCGGCACGACAGTATACACAACATACCCATCGACTGCGACGGTTGACAAGATGAGGGTGATACTTGGCTCGAGAAAGAGAGAAACAAAAAGTGCATGGATCGTTCCAGATTCGCAGGAGATATTTATTGTTACAAGAACATCCAAGCTCTGCAAGCAGGCTTTCTTTTTTAGCTGAAAAAGAAGAAGACTCGTTGTCTTGATAATATTGCAACTTGAACGAGGAGTGGATGTAATAAATGTCAACCGGAAGCAAAATGCCCAGCATGAAGGATTATAACTCAAGTAGACAACGAGATCTTTATGAGAATCAAGAAGCCTCAGCATACAGATCACAAGCATGGAAACTAAACGATAATGTGCGACACACTAGTCTGTTAGGTCCGAATGAAATTTCGATGCAGCCTCAGCAAAAATAATTGAACTAAGCAAAGTTAGGGCACAGATCAAATTTGTACCTTTCATGTGTTTATGTAAAATCTTGTTCTGATAGTATAACTGAGAATATGCTATTCTCCCCAACTTCATACAAAAAAGGCTTCGGTCTCGTCTACGGCATGCCAGAATTTCCGTCCATCAGAATTTTCCCTGCATAAAAACTCTTCCAGAATAATGACGTGCATGCAGACTTCAACTCACTCCATAGTCTAATGCTCATCCTCAACAGATGTTAACAAAGCATCATCTAACCATAAGCTATGCAACTTTGTCCGCTACTATAAGCACAACAGAAAAAAAATCACCAATAGAGCAGATTGAATTTTTAGGAAATTGTAGTTCATTGCTGCAGATGCAATTTAGTTTCCGTGACAAAGAGTTTTGTATCTATTAATCAGCAATGTTGCAAGAGCTATGCATTGGCCATAGCCATCCTTACCAAAATAAACAAATCACACAGACTGATGCATGTTTGACTCGAGTCCTCCATGACAGGAGTGGTGAGATCCTACTACTGGACTACAGGGTTAGCCAATCAAACACGATCTTATCAGCCGAAACTCAATAATCTTTCAGCCAACATGTTCACCCACAAATATGTAAAGAGAGAATAATAAATCAATATGTTTGGTCTTTTCATGATTATAAATAGAAAGTCAAATGAACATGTTACATGAATATACCGAATAAGACATACCATCAGTGGGACAAAAAAAAACACATGCAAGGAGACAACTAAAAATATAATTGCTTCTGTAGTCCAAAAGACTGTTGGAATAGAAGAAATTGGAGGAAGGACACGGATAAAGGAAATCAACTATAAGTTGGTTCCATCTACGATGATGTGATCAACAATTCGGTTAGTTCCGCACCAGGAAAATTGGAATTTTCATCTTAAAGACAAACAAAAGTATTGCCTTCTAGGCAGTACTGGATTGACAATGCACTGCAGAATGCCACCCTAGCTTTCACTTGCCTTTCAAGCAAAACTTTCAATATCATGAAAACATACATTTGGAGATAAATCTTTCTGATGAAATTGTAGAAGCATCTACTAGGGCACACGCTCCTGCCAATTTTCACCAGAAGAGTGTCTGATGCAAGCTATACAGCTGCTCCTATGACATCTTATGGGAAGCATCGAGAATATTAGATCCTTAACAGGCACCTAAGTAAAAAAAAAGGACAGAGCTCAAACCAAAGACGCAATGATATTAAGAAAAAATGGCTGAATTTATACTGAAGAAAATTAAATGCCAACATGCATTATATGAAAGAACAACATTAGTTGAAGATACATATATTTATATAAATTAGATTTTGACAAAATAACTAGTTACCTAAGCATTACTGAAGGGGTCTGTAATATTCTTTTGTGGGCATTGTTTTATGTAAAATCACATATGATTAAGCATTTATAACTTCTGTATCAGCATGTTCTTCCGAGCCAAACAAAATCCAAAACAATGTCGATGTATACAAAAAAATTCTTTCACTTTAAAAGATTAAGATGTGAACCATCCATACAAAATTTTACTGCATCTATTGTCGATGACCGGAGATATCATCTCCTTTAAAAGTCTTTCTCAAACACAAAGTTATTAATTATACATAGATAAAACGTATGATATATTAATAATACATATATTAGTGTTGGGCACTTGCCCATTAGTTCAGCCCATAGTGGGCTTTAATAACCCATAGCCCACAACTATTAAAACCCTTTCTCTTTTAACCTAAACCCTAACTCTTTTAACCAAGAGGTGTGGTGGCTAGGGAAGACAAGGACAATGCAGAGGTTATTCTTAATCATCTAGGCAGTATTCTCATCTCAAGTTAGATCTGATTTATAGTGGATTTTTACTGTGATCATTTGGGGAGATTTTGGATATTGTGCACAGTAATGTAATCCTTGTATCATAGTTATTCTATTATAATTGTTGTTTAGGTTTTGAACAAGAAACTCTAAGATTTGTATATTCATTATTCTTATAGTGGATTTTCTCTGACTTGTCCGGTGATTTTTACCCTTCATGTTGGAGGGGTTTTACACGTAAATCTTGGTGTCATATTTGATTATGATTTTCGTTTAATTCCACTACGTATTACAGCCTGCTTGTATTTGTTTGTATACAAAGTTCTCTTTTAATCCCATTAACTGGTATCAGAGCAAGATTTTGGTAGCATTTAATTTTGTGTTCGAACATAGAGACCAGTAGTGTTTCTCGCATGATTAGCTTGATCGGAAACAATTGGATGATATATAAACCAAGAATGGAAGATCTCTTGTATTGCAAAGATTTGTATGGACCTTTGCAAGGGAATAATACAAAGTCCACAACTATGACAAATGATGAATGAAAGAGGTTCGACTGAAAAACAGTCGGGTTTATTCGATAGTGGCTCGATGACAATGTATTTCACCATGTTTCTACTGAAAGTTCTGTAAACTCTTTTTGGAAAAAATTGAAGGTCTCTATGAAAGAAAAACAACTGACAACAAAACTTTCTTGATCAGAAAACTTGTGAACCTAAAATATAAAGAGGGTGCTTCTATCACCAAGCATTTAAATGAAATGCAGAGTATCACTAACCAGTTATCCTCTATGAAAATGTCTCTTGATGATGAGTTGCAGGCATTGTTACTTTTCAGTTCATTGCCAGAAAGTTGGGAGACACTAGTGGTTTCCCTTAGTAATTATACGTCTGATGGTGTTGTCACCATGAGCCAAGTAACAAACAATTTGTTAAATGAGAAATTGAGAAGAAAAAATTCAACATCTCAGATTGATTCACAAGCACTTATCTCAAATAACAGAGGAAGGTCAAAATCCAAGGATAGAAGCGATTCACGCATGGGTAAAAGCAAATTAGAACAAAAAAAGATATTATTTGTTACAATTGTGATGAGAAAGGACATTACAAGAATCAATGTAAACAACCTAAGAAGAGTAAGAAAAAAGGAAAAAGAAATAGAGCCTACAAAGTCAAAAGATAATACCACAATTACAATGCAGGGTGATGATTATTTGATTGTCTCCTGATGATATTTTTTCTTGTGTGTGTCAGGATCTCGAGTGGGTGATTGATACAAGTGCTTCTTATCATACTACTCCACGGAGAGAATTCTTTGCTACCTACAAGTCTAAAAATTTTGGTGTTATAAATATGGGCAACTATAGCACGGCAAACATCATCGGCATGGGTGATATCCACATAAAGACCAACCTTAGCTGCAAGTTAGTGCTTAAGAATGTGAGGCATGTGGTTGACTTGAGGCTGAATTTAATTTCAATTGGAAGGCTAGATGATGAAGACTTTGATAGCAGATTTCACGGAGAGCAATGAAAGCTTAATAAGGGTTCTCTTATTATGGCTAATGGGAAGAAATGTCACACTTTGTACAGATTGCAGGCCAAAGCTTGTGGTGAGCAACTAAATGTCACAGAGCAAGACTTCAACATAGCGTTGTGGCATAGGCGACTGGGACACAAGCGAGAAGGGAATGCAAGTTTTTTCCAAGAGAGAGGTATTGCCAGATCTCAGAGGTACACGTCTGAACCCTTGTATTGATTGTTTAGTTGGTAAACAACACAGAGTTTCATTTGCTAGTCTTGTTTTATCTAGAAAAATGCATGTCTTAGACCATGTTTATACAGATGTATGTAGTCCTTTGAGAACAAAAACTCATGGTAGATCTATTAATGTTCCTGATATCAGTGGTGCACTTTATTTTATCACTTTTATAAATGATTTTTCTAGAAAATTTTAGACCTATGCTATTAAGACCAAAGATCAGGTTATTAATGTTTTCAAAGAGTTTCATACTAGAGTTGAAAGGGAGACAGAAAAACAATTGAAATGCATAAGATCATATAATGATGGTAAGTACATAGGATTGTTTGATGATTATTGCAGGTCACATGACATCCAACATGAGATGATAGTCCCTGATATACCTCAGCATAATGCAATTGCAGAGAGGATAAACTGCACCATCATGGAAAAGATCATATGCATGCTTTCACAGGCCAAGCTACCCGAAAGTTTTGCGATAAAGCTTTGAGAACTGCAGTTGACGTGATCAACTTATCACCCTATACAACCTTAGATGGTGATGTTGCAGAGCATGTATGGTCAAGGAAAGATGTTTCCTACAAGCATTTGAGAGTGTTTGGCTGTCGTGCATTTACACACGTTCCAGACATTGAGAGGTCCAAGCTAGATAGTAAGACAAAAGAATGTATTTTCTTGGCTACTCACATGATCAATTTGGTTATAGGCTTTGGGATCCAGAAAAGTAGAAGGTGTTTAAAAGCAGAGATGCAGTCTTCTTTAAGGATCAAACCCTGGAGGATTTGAAGGAGGCACTAACCAAGACTTCTGCAGAAGGATTAGCAGATTGTGACTCATTTACTCCTCCAATATATCAAGGTGATGGGGGAGATATGTAGGAAGATGGTGTAGAGCCCGATGTTGATCTACCTGCAGGACATGTTGAGCAAGAAGAAGTTTGTGAGCAACTTCCCGCAAAACCTCAATTGAGAATATCTTCTAGACAACATCAACCTTCTAGAAGATACTCTCCAGATGAGTATGCGGTGCTTATTGATGCAAGTGAACCAAAGAGTTACCATGAAGCAGTTGAAAGTAAGCAAAAAAGAAATTGTTAGTTGTTATACAAGAAGAGATGGATGCTCTACAAAAGAACCACACATATGATTTGGTGTAACTACCAAAGGGAATGAAGGCCTTGAAGAACAAGTGGATTTTCAGGTTGAAGACTCAAGAACATTGTTCTCAACCAAAGTATAAAGCTCGATTGGTCGTGAAAGCCTTTGGGTCAAAAGAAATTTTTTCTTTGAAGAATTTTTTTCTCCTGCTGTTAAAATGTCTTCTATTCGTGTTGCTCTTGGTATTGCTGCTAGCCTAGACTTGGAGGTTAAGCAGTTAGATATGAAGACAACTTTCCTTCATGGTGATTTGGAAGAAATTTATATGGAGCAACCAGAAGGCTTCAAAGTCAAAGATAAAGAAAATTTTGTCTGCAAGTTGAGGAAGAGCTTGTATGGGTTAAAGCAAGTTCCAAGATAGTGGTAGAGAAAATTTGATTTATTTATGATTGAAAATGGATACAAAAGAACTTCAGATCATTGTGTATACATCAAATGGTTTGGTAAGGATTTTATTATTCTTTTATTTTATGTTAATGATATGTTTATTCTTGGGAAAGATATATCTAAAATTGACAGGTTGAAAAAGGAACTAAGTGAGTCCTTTGCAATGGACATGGGATTAGCAAAACAGATATTGGGCATGTAGATTCCCCGTGATAGAAAAAGCAAGAAGATTTGGTTGTCACAAGAGAAATGCATCAAAAAGGTATTGGAAAGGTTCAATATGAGCAATGCAAAGTCAGTTGGTTCTTCCCTTTCCGATTACTTCAAGCTGTGCTCAAAGCAAAGTCCATTAAGTGATGAGGAGAAAATACAAAATGTTCCTTATGCTTCAGCAGTTGGAAGTTTAATGTATGCGATGATATGTACGAGGTCGGACATCGCATATGCAGTGGGTGTTGCTAGCAGATTTCTTGCAAATCCAGGCAAAGAGCACTGGGCAACAGTGAAGTAGATCTTTAGATATCTCAGAGAAAGCTCCAAAGTTTATTTAAGCTTTGGAGGTGGACCACCCGTGTTGACAGGTTACACAGATGCATATATAGTAAGAAATATTGATACGAGGAAGTCCACATCAAGTTTTGTACTTTTACAGGGGGAGCTATGTTATGGCAATCCAGATTACAAAGGTGTATTACTCTCTCCACCACAAAGACAAAATATATCGCTGCTATAGAGGTTTGCAAATAAATATTATGGATGAAAGAATTCTTACAAGAATTGAGGCTGAAACAAAAAAACTATGTGATGTATAGTGATAGACAGAACGCCATTCATTTATGTAAGAACCCAATTTTTCATTCCAAGTCAAAGTATATAGATGTCAAATACCACTGGATTCGAAATATACTTGAAGAGAACCAGTTACAACTTCAGAAAATTCACACAGATGATAACGGAACAAACATGTTGACAAAGACTTTACCGAAAGAAAGATAGGAGATATGCCAACAGCTGGTCGACATGGCTTCACATTGAGGAGTCATGAGACAACCTCCCTTATGGGCTGAAGGGGGAGGTTGTTGAGCTCATGGCCCATTAGTTCAGCCCATAATGGGCTTTAATAACCCATAGCCCATAGCTATTAAAACCCTTTATCTTTTAACCTAAACTCTAATTCTTTTAACCAAGAGGTGTGGCGACTAGGGAAGATAAAAGGGGCAACAGTAGCTATGAAAAAGGGAGAAGCAACTATAGCAGTTGAGGGCAGAAAAACAAGAGAAGAAAAAAAGGAAAGACAAGGACAACGTAAAGGCTGTTCTCAATCATCCATGCAGTATTCTTATCTCAGGTTAGATCAGATTTACAATGGATTCTTGTTGTGATCGCTTGGAGAGATTTTGAATATTATGTACATTGACGTAATCCTTATATCTCAGTTATTCTCTTGTGATTGTTATTTGGGTTTTGGGCAAGAGACTCTAAGATTTGTATATTCATTATTCTTATAGTGGATTTTCTCTGGCTTTCCCCATTGTTTTTACCCTTCATGTTGAAAGGATTTTCCACATAAATCTTGGTATCATATTTGATTGTGATTTTTGTTTAATTCTGTTGCGTGTTACGATCTGCTTGTATTTGTTCGTATACAAAGTTCTTTTTTTATCCCATCAATTAGATGATAGCTTAAGTCATCTAATCTAATAAAATCTAACATAGATTTATTTTGCATCTCTGACCTTTTGAAGTGATGCAAAGCCTTAACTATGCAACAATATGTTATACAAGTAGGTATAAGAACAATTCCAAGTTAATAATCAGTTTTACATACTGCATCAAGTGCTATCTTAGTAATAAAATGGCTTTTATAGTTGACTTCATGCAAAGAAGAATTAATAGTATTTGTTTCTTTCTGCAAGAAACTAGAAATGGGGAAACCAATGCATTTTTAGAATGAGGTGAATCACGCAAAATAAAAACAGCTAAGAAAAGAATATCATCGCAACCAAAAAAGTGAAAGATTGAGAAATGAGAGAGCTGCTGACCTAGATTAATTTTTTTGTTTTTTTAATAGTGACCATGGATTATCTTTAAAAGGGAGCCTCAAGTGATTCATCCCAGATGTCTCCGCTTCCATTGGAAGCATCTTCACCATCTTCCTCCATAGACAGCCTAATATACTCTCTATGTGCAAAACGATCCCACTCTGTCAAAGTTGGATTTTCCCGTTCCTGAATAACCAATTACAGGCACAGGTTACCGTTTGGCTATGAAGTTCATAGTACATGACTAAATACAGAGTGATCCACTTACCTGCCGAATTAGAAAGGGATCACGAGTTTCAAATGCCATGAATTTGTTGAGGTTGAAAAGGATATTAAAAATATTTCCTGAAAGCTTGCCACCTTTCAGGTCACGCAGTGTAAAGTAGCTCTCATTCTGTAAGGAAGATATTGTCAATTTTCAGTTCTCAATCTTATGCTAGCCTAAATATCAGGAAAATAGGTCACCTCTGGTCCAATCATATCAATCATCTGGCACAAAATGTCCTCAAAGAGTACAGGCTCCTGCGCCATACATTCCATACGATGCAACTGCTCCTCATAGAAAAACTGCATTTCGTTGGCGGTTATAATTCCATTACCATCCAAATCTATACACTTGAACCTGGAAAATCAGTTAATGATGAATATTAATTAAAACTGGAAAATAAAATAAAATGAAGGATCAAAACAACAAGATCATTTTAAATTAGAAATTTTCTAAAAATTTTCTATTTCATCATTTGCATGGAGCAACAATAGAGGTGGAGTAATGCAAGTTACTGTTTGGCACCAAACCACCATGAATTGTATAGGAGAGAGAGAGCAGAGAGAGAATAGAATCATCCAAAAACATGTAGAGAACTCAACTAAGAATGCAACATTCGACGGTTGGCAGGTACCACATAAACACACCTAAGACTGCATGCAGTTAGATATATATACAAGAATTTGCTGGGGCAAAATTTTAATAAGTGGACTATTGTGTTGGTATATAACTAAAATCAAGCAAAAACACCATACCAAAATAGTACAAGTCAAGAAATATAAATGTGCAGAAGTGCCGATACAAAGTATGCAGACTGAATGAATGTCCACAGCTAAGTACTAAATTAGGTGACATTAACATAACGAGGACAAATGGGATCATATAATATTATCTAATAAATGGACAGATATTTGCACAAATTTTGGATATCATGAATAAGTATGCAGTAACTCTTCCTTTGAATATAGATAACTGTCATTTTGGAATAAAACAAAACAAAAAACAATGATATTCAGAAATGAAGAGAAATCAGATTTGTTTTGGTCGGCCATTTTATTATGGGATGTTTCTTGCTGCCAGAATAAAAAGAATACTTCAAAAAGGATGTTTAAATGAAACAGCTATCAGTAATCATCTCCTAACCAGGTAATGATTTCTTCAAGGAGAAATCAGATAGCCAAAGTGGCAGCTTACAAATGTAAGACATAAAAAGAGAAGTAGATTTCCCATTTAGCATACGTTATATCAATATCATGTATATTAAAGAAGCTCATTAGGCAAATATCACTAGAAGGTCAGAAAATTTTTACCAACTATTACAATATAAACGAATGATATGTGCATAGAAGTTCTATCTTATGACTTATGGTGATTTATAATCCATAGCATTTTTTTATTTTGTAATCCTATATGATCCCAATAAGGATGGGATTGGAATGGCGAACGGCCAGTAGTATCTATACTGTTAAATTGTTAGAACATGATATCAACAATCATGATGATGAAAAGACCCACAAATATTACCTAAAACCAATGTCATGCAAAAGATCTTTGAATAAAAGAAAGTCAAAAGAGAAAAATTATGTCCAATCAATTGACATCATCATAAAGATCATGTATTTAGAGGATTCAGCTATTACCAATACTCCAGGCTAGGCTCAGCTGACTTATCCTCCTCTGCTAGTATAAAATACACAAAATCTTCATAGCCCATTTTACCATCAGCCTTGCTCTTAAATTTCCTGGGTACCTAGATGACAATTAGGACACCCTAAGCAACATGAACGAAATCTAACAATACAATGATCACTTATACAACTCTTGATTATTGCATACTATCTTAGTATTCCAAAACCCCCAAAAGGAAAAGCAAACCTGTGAAAAGATCCTCTCAACAATCCTGTAGGTCAGTGAATGATTTCCATATCTGATAAGGTTCTCTTTATCGATTAAGAAATCATGATCTGTATCGAGCTCCCAAAACTTGCAGTATATCACATAGAAGTGCTCGTATGAGAAGTACCTGCAGGAACAAGCAACATTCGGACAATGCTTTTCTCCATTGTGAAAATCGTAATTACTAACACAAAGTAGGAATCTGTAAAACAACTGTTATTACTAAATATAAATGATTCACAATTGGCGCCACTATTTACCAAGATAAGCAATAAAACAATCAGATTGGTGTATGGTATCCAAAATCATATCAACCATAATAGTCCTCATGAGCTAAAACTCAACTGAATGCATGAGAAAAATCATAGTCAATTAGCAATTATCATCAAATGCAGATATGTGAAACATAAGTCAGAAAAATAAATTAAAAGAGTGATTTGGGCTTAAGTTGACCTACACCAAAGCCTCCGGTTCAACAGAAACCTATAAGCCTTTTAGCATTCAGTTCATCTGTTGTAACCACAGCAATGACCTCTCTCGTGAATTGTCTATTCTTGTCAAAAATGCTGAAACTAAAGAAATTCCTGATCACCAAATCCAGCAGTATTCATATCTGTAAAGGTTGAAAACTGATCTTTCTCTAAAAGAATGATTGTTTCAGCTGAAAGTTTTAAGAAATTTTTAAGCCTTGGTATGCACCAACAGGGCAAGGAGGTTCTCCATAAGCACCACTATATTGGACAAACCCTAGTCAATGAGAGTAGCCTTTATACAGATGCTAGGCTACCAGATTCCATTAACATCACATTTTTCATTTGGAGAGACACTTATAAAAACAAAGGAAGAACAGACATAGTCACTTGCAACAGACAACATAACATACTAGGCCCATATAGAAAGTGAAACAGCAAATATAGTTCAAGCGTTTCTGACACAAACTTCCACAAATCATATCAATAAACCTTAAGACATAAAAAGCACATCAACATTATGTCACCTCAAAACTTTATTGATGTCTTCCTCTTCGTCTGCATGCTGCATTGCAGCAATCAAATCTCCACGTTTCAGCTCTCTGAGGGTAATTTGACCATTTCCAGATTTATTCATGTAGTAGAAAATTCTGTATATGACAGTTTCAGCTGGGAAGAAAGTTCGAGATCAAATGTATTAGAGAGACAAAAATGCTAAAATGACATTCAGAAATTTTGAAAGTCGAGATAATGCTGTCCTTTTGAAAGTCGAGATATGATGTCCTTTTCTAATGTCTTGGAACATCTAGCATTAGATGAAAACAACTGTTTGTAAATTAATCTTGAAGATGCATCACAAATCACAAGGAATCATCAACAAAAATATATAAGAGTGTAAAATAATTGAACCATGATATGAAAGAATGTGTGCTCGACAAACATGATAATCACAAGATGTAATGAGAATTATAAAGTAGAATGAGTCACCAAAGGTGGTGTAGAGAAAGTAGAATGAGTCACCATCTCCCTTCCTAACACCTCTCTCTTTTTCACTCACTTTTCATGTCTTGAAGTTTCAGAAACCTGACAACAGGGAATAATCAAGAATTCCATGTGTCTCGAATAAGCTAGTCATTTTTCTTGCTAGTGTCAACTATAGGGTACATAAAGAATATAACAAAAAGCTCTGAATACTCTAGGAACAATTGAAGCACCAAACGCCAAAGTCTTCTGAAGCCCAAGTGCAAGACTTAGGTGCCTACCTTAATGAAGTAGTTTAGTGGAAGAATAAGTTGATTACTTATAAAAGATAATTTTAGTGATGAGATAAATCTATAATCGAGATATATATTTTTATTCATTGACATCTAAATAATCAAGAAACCGCAGTTTGCTTCATAAACTAAAGAATCATGCCAATTGTTAAATGCAACAAATACAGGTGATTAAATGGAAAGGAAGCAGCAAAGAAAGAAAATAGCAGTAACAATTGGTGAGATAAAAATAAAGAAAAAAATGACAACAACAAACTAGTTTATCAAAATCCAAATGCTTGAGTTCTTCTGTAGTTCTTCTTCTGTTTCAATTAAGAAAAATTTCACCAATGGTTGGCTTTTGTCCTTTCCCCAAAAAACAGAACATTTACCCTTTTATAAATTAGTCATTTTTGTTTTCTTGCATCACATGGATTCACAAATGGCAATGAAGACAAACATAATAAAAGATACATATGATTCTTGAGGTCAACCTCTTAGGTGATGGACGTTCTATGAAACACTCAGGTGATGCAGGATAATCTTAATTACTTCCTATTTTAATACTTTTTTTATTAGTTTAAGGTATCTTTTGCAACTTTCATAAGTTACCACATAGCATCTGCTAGAATCCTATACCTGTTACCATGATTATCCAAGACGAAGAAAAAAAGAAAGTAAAACAAAAGCAAGGGAAACAATCATAAGTTTGATCGAAGATCTTAAAGAAAAAAAAAGATGAAGGTACATTTCATCTGCAAAAGGAAGTTTCTTATTGATTGAAGTTTACAGAAAGATGGAAATATATCAAAGAGATATACTATCAAAAGGAAAACTATTCTCTAAATTAAATCTGAAATTTTATCTTCTTCGCAGAAGGAAAGTTATAGTGAATGATATGCTTTATTTTATGAGATGTTATTATATTCTTCCTCATTTTATGAATTTTTTATTTTATTCTCATACTTAATGTCTATAAAAGGGGTCAAAAAGATTATAATAGACGATGAAAGTTTTATTCTTTTCACATTATGTGAGGTCACATATCTTTTTCCAATGGTATGATTCCATCATCCATGTGCAAGACATGAGACCCTTATTCTAAAAGTTCTCTCCTTGAAAATAGTTATCTCTTTCTTTCCATAATATTATTTTCTTTTCTTTCCTCACTTGTTCCCTTCCTTTATTTCCAATAAAAAAGTCAGAGCTCATCCTACATTATCAAGAGACAAGCAATTAAGGCATGCATCGGTGAACGATACATGCATTATTTATAGGAAGGGTCCTTTGATGATTGGAAGATAGTCCAATCATATAGATAGTCCTTTGATGATTGGAACATGTAGGAAGTATTACATCAATTTATGTACACAATTTAAACATCATAGAGCAGGCATATTTAAGCAGAAAGAACTGTGGGCAGATGAATGATATTATTCTATTACAATTGACAAGAACATGTACTTTCGAAGTATGAATTGAGAGAAAATCTGTCATTATAAATGGTACTCACAAAGTCTTTTAAATTTCTTTATTTATAAAGTAAATGATATCAGATAACTACACAACAATACAAATAATAATAAACAAGTCCACTTTTAGATCAGCTGTTCCAACTTCCATAGTAACATCATGACCATAATTGTCTGGTATAAAACAGCATGTTTTATATATACAGATAGAGAGAAATTATCATGTCTTACATGATGTATCAGCTAGCCAACTTATCCTAATGTTAAGGTAATGATATAATAAAACAGTGTTCTCTTGTCACAAGTAAAAACCCACCATATCTTTCCTGAAACTCAGGAGTCCCCTGTAGGAACTCCAAACCTGGATGGGTTGCCAGGAGTTCTCGCAGGACAGGTTTGAAGTCCTCCTACGGAAATCCAGAATGAATACAAGAACATTAATACAAAAATCAGGAAGAATGATGTATAAACATCAGTACTTGCAAAAACAACACACTTTCATAATTATTATACCATTGAACTTATGCTTACGTCATTATAATAACTGTATGAACAACTGCCTCTTTAAGTGCTACAAGAAAATAAAGGAAGCAAACCTGAGTAAGGTACTTGCGATCTGCTTGCTTCAAAATTGTAAATATCTGCGTAGCTATATCCTTTGTCATCATGTTGCTATTGATCCAATATTCAACAAATGCATCCCTAACATAGTATCCAACATGACCAGTCAATCAAAGTTGAGTGTGAAGAATGCCTCCAATAAGATAATAAAAAAGCAAATAACTTAATTTTTCATAAATCTCCTGAAACTAAGATAATGTACATGAGTGAGAACAAAATTAAAAAGCTACAATTAAAAAGGGTAGTTGGGCCCAGTCATATAAACTAATTTACATAAGTGATGACTGCATCATTGACTGTGTCCTCGGTATGCATTATACTAATTGACTTAAACACTGACTAGCCCCAAAACAGAAGAAAAAAATGTATTGCATAATGTCATAAACAGCATTAAGCAACTTTAGTACAAGCTTCAAAGGGCAACTTGATCTGAAACCAAGAACCAACAAAGCCCCATATCCCACATATCACACACTAAGCTAACTGGTGTATGTACCTATAACCACGCATGCATACATACCATGTCAATGACAATTACCGTCCCTTGCTCCCAAAAGAATCACTGAAAACCTATAACAACCAAGAAATCTGCCTAGTGCCTGAGACTCATGAGGTCTCAAAAGGTCCGAGATAGTTGTCTCATCCTTGCAAGTGAAGGAGATATATCTACAAGTAGTGACAGCACGTGTCAGATAGAATTCATGTCAAGCTGAGATGTATATAATAAGATAAAGCCCTCCAACCAGCAATTTCAATAGGCGCTCAGGCGCTCGGGCGAGGCGAGGCCTAAGCGCCTCGCTTCATGTCCAGGTGCCTCGCTTCAAAGAGGCGCCACCTGGGCACTCGCCCGAGCCTAGGCGCCGGGCGCTTCGGGCGGTCGCCCGAGTTAAACCAGGCGACCGAACCAATGTTTTACATATGGTTCGGTCTCCGGTACTTTAGTTGGTTCAATTCAGGTCACTCAGGTTAATATACTAGATAAAATAACCATATTAATTAGACCAATCATATAAATCCATTTATATTCCAGACCCATAATGTCCAACGATCCTGCAAATTTTCAGGTCACATCATGTCAATTTTATGGATCAAATCAAGAATTGCAACCATACTGTGTATATGTGCAATGATTTACGCCCTTAACAACCAAGCCACAGAAAAAGCATTCTATGGGGCCAAGCCTCATAGAAGAGTTCAATGATAGGTAGCAAATATAAATGTTCAAGAAAATGTCAAGATATATCATGGCTACAGAGATCTAAAATCTGTTTATCAGAAAGATGAAATCCACTTGTGCATAGGCCTAGATATCCCCTAATAACCCTACTTTATTTCTCTGTCTCTTATCGTCTTTTCGTTTCCTATCTTCACTCAATTCTCTCTTCAACATATAAATGTTTCTATTCTGCTGCAGAGAAAGCAAAATCCATAAATCGCTATTTATTGTCAAGCATGTGATGTTCCACTACTGCCAGATGTACAAACAAAATATTTGCAATCTGAAGATGGTTCATTAATCAAATAAATGACCTAAAAGGGCGTATATACTGCAAATGTACAAGATGGCAAGTTCTAGCTGACTCAAAAGTTTCAAGAACATGTGTTTACAAAATTACCTTAGTTCACCATCCAAACCATCCATTAATTAAGCTTATATGCAGCCTGAACAACTATCCATACTAGATGGCAATGTATCATCAATTCATTCAAATTTCTCACAAGAGAGGGCAAGTTCAAGCTGACTTAAAATTTCAAGAACACATGTTTACAAAATCACCTTTATTCAACGGCCGTCAATTAGCCTTGTATGCAGCCTGAACTACTATCCATACTAGACAGCAACCTATCATCAATTCATTCAAATTTTTCACAGGCTTGGGTACTAAAAATATTCAAATAACATATTTGTCGACAATGGAGATAATGATCCCACAATAGCTCCACTTAATGAGGATATGTGATTAGTCACACTGAGATCAACAGAACACGAAGGGGTAATACTACTCTAGTCATGCAACTTGTTGGTTACTACAACTAATGTGCAACACCAAATATAATAAATCTTAGAGACAGTTGAGAAGAAAAAGGACCAACTCAGGCTGCAAATTAATGGACCACTAGCAGTTTTATCTTGAATTTTAAAGAATAAAAAATTAAAATTATATAAATTACACAACTATATAAACAAAACATGTTTGAGCAATAAAATGGAAGAACTGAAGGAGCACCTAACAGCAAAGCATAAAACAGCAATGGTTTGCAGCCTTCATTTTACGAGGTTTTACACACCTTGTCACTATTCCAGTACATTCAACATCGATCTTTCTGAAAAGGGAACTGGAAAGAAATGATGGCAGCTTGCAAATTTCTTTTGTAACGGTTTTGAATTCTGAGAAGGAAAGAGTAATGATCATTAAATGATTGAGACCAATTATGAGCATTAGCTAAGTTAAATGCATTGCCTTGGATTTGTACTCCGTCCATGTTGCCAAAGAAAAGATGATCAATTCTAGATAAGCACTGTTCCTTCAGTGCTTTTGGAGGTGGACGTCCATTTTGGAAGTAGAACTGTGATGGTACCAATCAGTTAAATAAGAAACTCCTTAGCCACCTAGAAAATATGTTTTAGCCTGCATATCACATAAATCTAGTCAGCAGTTAGATACCTGCGGTATAACTTCTTTGACAGGTTCACTGACTAATTTTAGTGGAGAACCAAAGGGTGAAGGCCCAGCTCCCGAAGTACGTTTCATAAAGCGGGGAGATCCAGTAGTGCTTCTAGGTGAGAGAGGAGGTGCACTGCCAGCAGGAAACATGGAAGGCAGTGAATTAGTAGCAGCAGCACCCGAAGTACTAGAGCTGCCAACAGCATTCAATGGTGAACCAGATTTTGCATCTTCGATCAACGACTTAACCTGAAACCAAAAGCTAACATATGAGACACTTATCTGGCACATTGGTACGGCATCCCATAATTGAATAAACATAATTTTGGGCAATCTCTGAATTTTAGGGTTTTAAGGTAGGTTGTAATGCACAAATAACAAACTCTAGGTGCTAAAAAGAAAGACATTAATAAACAAAGTGAAAATTTTACATTGTTGTATATAAAAAGAAGATAAATTGCTCTAGAGGCCCTTGGTGCATGTGAAGTATGCTAGAAGCAGGCTCTTGTTTCCTTTTTGAAATATAAATGTATGATGCAAAATTATAAATGTGAAATTTACAATAAATCAAATGCTTCTTTATTAAAAGTAAACCTTCTTGCCATGTTTAAAGTGAAGGAGCACCAATACATAATACAAAGTAAAACAACCAACAGAAAAGCCATTTTTACCACAAATTCGTACCAAAGTAAAATGTCAAAAAAAGGTTTTAAGAATCCTTGAACAACATCTTGCCTCAAATGGCAGCCATCATGAAGAATAAAACTAAAATATGATGGGTTTAATTATCAACTATTATTCAAATCCAAGTCTCTGGGGCAAACACAATACACCTAGCATGTCATGCACAAAAAAAGAAGGTATTTGGAAAAGCCTTCAGTTAACAAAAAAAAAAAGTGTACAGAATTGACCCCATCTAACTTGATGAGTAGAAAAGATTCTCCTTTTTTACAAAATATTTTTCTCACTTCACTACAGAGATACAAGGCAATGTTGTTAGGATATGCCAATCCATGATTGTGATCACACAATTTCGGCCAAAAATCAACATCTCTATCCAGGCCATATGATTGGACAAATCTAAAACGAATGGACAAACCTTTGAATCATGTGACTCGGATCACACATCATCCTTTCCAAGAGTATCTTCAGATCCAAAATTTTTTCACAGACTAAGTTTTGGGACACCACAGATGAAGGAGAAGAGGGGGAGGAGTAAGAGGAGTAGAACACTGGTGTGTATTGCCCCTATCCCGCTGCTCACTACTACTGCGGTTGCTAGTGCATGTCATTGCATATGTGCTCAGAAGCTCAAGAGCTGAGAGAGAGAGAGAGAGACGGAAGGCAGGAGTAAACTTCTGGATGCATATACCCACATGAAAACATAAAAAGAAAAGAGGAGGAAAAAAAACAGAGAAGAAAAAAGAAGATAAGAAGAGAAAGATAGGAAAAAAAGAAAAAGAAGATGAGAAATGTAGAGAATAAAAGAAAGGAAATATTTCTAGAAAACAAAAATATAAGTTCATGGATCATATATATAAAATCCATGATTGGATCCTAAACATATTTATGATGACCAAGATACCAAATAATATAAAAATATTTTAATTTGAGGACAGAAGGCAGCATAAACAATGTCAACAGCCATCATGGAGGAGGGACTAACATGGAGAATTATGCTACATCCAAGGACTGATATGCACCGATACAATGACCAATTTGAAAGTTCAGTCATAGTGACAGACCATCTGAGGCATTAACCCATTACAAGATTCTTTTCAAATAGTCAATTGGTCAAACTAAATCCTCGCATTCAGGTCATTGTGTGTTTAAGTGCATTAAACTATCATAGTGCTATGAAAATCATATGCATTTCTCATCAAGAACTCTGGGTCGTTTTAGCAATTGAGCATCTACAGGAAGTTGCAGCTTAAAGATTCCTTCGAGAAATTTAACAAAGAATATACATTTATTCCAAAGGAAAATAATATATGTGTTCATTTCACACTGCAGAGAAATAAAAGAATTATTTTCAAAATCATACTCCAAATCGTACATGACACCAATTATGAAACAAGGAGAAAATTCAATCCATGCTCAGTACTGACACATCCATCCTGAATAGATGGCTCATGATGGTTACAGCAAAGGTGTCATCTAGAACAACAACATATATGATGCTACTCAACAATGCATGCTCCACCATTTCACTGACTGCCAAAAAGCAGATAAATTAAGGAACACGTACCAATTTTCCTGTTTCTGGAAACGAAAGCCACTGGAAGTACAACTCTTCAGCTATTTTAGGTTTCGCCTTTAGAGCTAAATGAGACACCTCCGGAAGCTGCAGCAGCTCCGGGTCAAGCGACGCCATATCCCTCACCGTATCCGTACCCATTCCAACCAAACCCTCTCTCTTACATAAAACGAGGAGAACAACCGGCAAAAAGAACCCAAGAAACCTTAGATCTCCAAGTCCTTCTCACAAAAAGATTCCAAAACCAAATCTTTGAATTCAAGAATCAAGATGAACAAACCCTAGCACTACCAATCGATCCTCTCCCTCCCTTTGCTTCCCCATTCGAATCCAAGCATCCAAGCCTCGGAACCCCCCAACAAGCCCTCGAATCGATCCAACAAACCCAAGATTGGAAGCTGGAAAGCCTGGACAAGCCTCAGATCGACTCGGCCAAGCGGGATCCTCCTCTTACCCGGCCTCGGGGCATCATCAAGCGAGATCGGGCCCGCAATCGGTCGCTCAGGAGGATGTGGCTGATCCAAATCGGAGAAAAATACGAGGGTTTCTTTTTTATGGGTAACAAGGATCGCAGTGCTCGCCGCCCTCGATGACCTCGAAACGCTGAGAGAGAGAGAGAGAGGGAGAGTGGTGTGGTGATCGCGTATTAAGCCATGATAATAATATGATAATACAGTTTGGTTGATTGATATTATTGATCTGAGCCGTCCGATTCATGTCGAATCTGATGGCAAGAGGATTCTTTCATGGGCTGGATGTACCAACTGATCCATGGCCCACGCCATGAGCCCGAGTGATGTGGTGGCTGACACGACAAGTGTCGGGCTGAGCCGTCCGATTTAGTCACGACTGAATCACCCCGAACCTTTCCCGGGTGACGTGGTTGCCGACACGACACGTGGTGTCCCATTTCCACATGCCACCCCGTCCTTCAAAGGTTTCAGGACCGGCTCAGCCCGACTGACACGGCGCCGTACGGAGAGAGAGGGGGCTTCCTCGACGCTTTAGACGTCCATGGCGCATCACCGTCGTCCATCAAGTTTTCGCACGGATCTCAACAGGCGCCCATCATCGACGAGCATCATGTTAACATGGCCGTATTCCCTCTTATCCGCCCACGTCGCACTCGATACGCGTCCCCTTGGACACGCCAATGATGGGACAGGACAGCATATTGTCACGTCGATATATATTTTAATTTTTTATTTCTTTAAAAATAGATAAGTGTTAAATAAGATGTATTGTTCAACGTGAATGCTAGTTCAGATCCGACAAAAGCCCTCCTTTAGACGGAGTAGTGTTGGAGAAAAAAGAGCCTGAGCTGAGACGTTTCAAGACTGTATCGAAGGCATTTCCTTTATCGCATTCAAGATTGTGGTTAAACCTATAGAAACAATCACATATTTTATTCAACCATAAATTACGATTATAGCATCAAACTGAAAAGGGCTGAGTCAGCCTCCTAGTTGGTGCAATGGTAGCAACCACATCGACCAAATGAAGTTGAGGTGTTAATCATGTGAAAATGACAAATTGGCTTAGCAATGATGATGGCCAAGAGGTCAACAGTCATCCATGTGTCATAATCGTTATGGCCCCCTCCTTGCTAATGTGACATTACTACACCCAAATGTAAGATTAGAATCACACAAGCATAATAAAATAATAAAAGTTTTTAAGAATGAGAAATGGATGCATTAATTTGCTAACGATGATCACATAACAAAGCATCCAAGAACAAGAAGCTGTAAGTAAAAACATTTACTCATGCAACATGAAGCACTCTAGTAAAAAGATTTATGGACTCAATTCTCTCCTTGCACTTTTCCCATCACCTTTTTTTTCCTGGAGAAGGAATTCGTCAACCATTTCCCCCAATTTATCTCCACCTTGCGCAAGTCTGTAGTGTTTGATGTGCCGATCCAGACCAACCGAGACGCAGCTAAAAACTATGGTCAGATGCATCTTTTTGACTTTTAAATATATACTGCACAACAAGTCGAAAAACAACAACGATGAGTATCATCGGATTCCTACCATGGTTTTGCCAAATAAACCTGTAAGATTATGCCAATGCCATGTCAATTAAATAAATCCTAGGTGTATCCTCTTGTTTCCACACCTTTCATCTTCCTTCTCCTAGGTTTGAGCTCCAAACCATGTCAAGTTCTGGGAGAAAGTTCTATGACTAAACTCATTTCCAAAAGAATTTTTAATCTAATTAAAACTAGGGTTCTGTAGTTCATCTTTTACCATGAAGAGGACCTGAGCAAATTGTAGCCCTTCCTTCTCTGTGATGTTCACCTTCTGAATCCCATAGTTCAAGAGATGCACCTCTTGGGTGACAATTTCTGTCAAAGTTGAGGAATGGACCTTAAAATCTGTACAAGTGGAAAATACAGCATCATTTGAGAGAAATGTCAAGCAAAGATGCTATAATACAATGGATTAGCAAAACAGAATTAATATCGCTAAAGTAAATTTACAGTCTATAGGGACTCTTGAGATATGTTTCCTTTCTTTACATGTGACAGTCACTGTTGTGATGATCATTCAAGTTTGGCATAATTTTACCATTGGAACAACCATCCCTAGAGAAGGACAAATCGATTTGGCTTTCTTATTTTGATGAGCCCAACCCATTGCTCGAGTGTTGCCATGTACTAGTTGATATGAGGCCAACTTAAATGTAAATTGTAGAACTTTGAACCAAAATGTAATTGACAGAGTATAAACATACCATGGATCTGATCATGACCACTTCTTAAAACCAATGGGCTGAAGAAATTTGGGCGAAGAAGCACTTAGGCATGAACGAAAACATAAGCCAAAATGAAGAAAATATCCTTGCTTAAGCAGCAGAACCTGGGATGCATCCAAGGTCATCTTCGCACGAATTCCAAACCATGCATTTCACATCTTCGTCCTGGATAAAGTCGATTACATAAAATATTTACATAACACCTTAACAATGACTCCAGGAAAGATAATTTTTCTTCAGGAAAGAATGGCTTTTATTTGAATTAAAGTGGCACCCAGAAACACATCAATGTGCAATTGCAAGCGCAGACTAGTGATCTATAAATCATAAAACCATCTGTGTCACCAAGAAATTCAGGTAAAAAAGAACAAAGATCACATGGAATAATGATTATGAGATAGCAAAAGAAAAGAAAACAGTATAAAGGAAAGTTATGCATCTAGTCCATAATCATAAAGATAAGGAAAGTTTAAATCAATGTTCTAAATGCTGTTAATGCAGCCTCAATTCATGATGTTCAGTGTTTTACATCATCCAATAAGGTGTACAGTAGCAATAAGATGCATGTGATTGCATAGCTGTAATATGGAGTTGCACAAAACAATTATGTGTCTGCATATCCTGCTTCCTTCATCCACGCTACAAATATATTAGTTAACTGCATACCGGAAGATTATTATTACTTTCAACTTTTATTCTTTATCGCAGAAATACGGAATTCAAACCTACTATAACTTAAAGTAGTTACAAACAGGACTGTAGCTTTCATTTCTATGAAACAAATGAATCTTCTACGAAACACATTAAATCCCAAGGATAGGGCAAACAGATGGCTCATTATGTTATATAAACAAATGAAGCCGTCCACTCTGCCATTCGATTTTCTGTTATTAGAGGTTTGGAACAAGTTTCAGGACTCTGCTGGTCTCAGCAAAGTCCTGGCTTGTCTTTGGCTGAGACTAATTAGGGCCAAAGCATTGTCTGTAGACTAAGACCTCAAGATAGGGAATTCTATTTGTTCTATTCAAAGAAGAGAACTAGATTTAGAGTTGACTCACCTAAAGGTTGCTTGATGCGCTGTAATAACATTTATTTGAGTCAAAAATCACTGTCTTCACTTGATTCTTAAAATATTAGAGCAGAAGACATTAAGCAGCTCGAGTTACACAGGCAATCAGACATGTTGTGCTAAATAAGTAACAGTGTATATAATCCATCTCCAACTCGTACCTCGGTTAGCATTGCATAAAGCATCAGAGAAGGGCCACTTCCAAGACAAATTCTATGGCTAACAATCCCATCCCTACTCTGATCTACCAGTAATCCCCGCATGAACATTCCCCATCCTTGAAATGGTGGAAGCGGTTCAAATCCCTCACAACTATCTCCCTTCCAACAATCTTTGAAATAAATTTTGTTGCCGTATGGCAGTCAACACATACTCGAAGATTCTTTGTCACTCGGATGGTTGTTCCAGGAGGAGTGCTTATGATGCCAAATGCTATTGCAAGCCTTTCACTGTGACCGCATAACATATTTCTCTTCTGCTCTTCTTCAATATCATGAAGCACGTCCTCCGTGTTGGGTACATAACCTTCTCGCTCCATCTGCTCCAACAGAACTTTGAGAGCGTTGATTATCTTATTGTAACATGGGTGAGATGTATCATGTGCTACAAATGCATGTAACTCATTCTTTATTTCGATCCAGCTACAAGCTGGTTGTTTCTTCATGCCTTTGTCCTTCATGGTCATTCGTAATTTGGCTGCCTCATTCCATCTTCCCGCAGCTGAATAGATATTTGACATGAGAACATGAGACCCCATGTTCTTGGGTTCGATATCAAAGATTTTTGCAGCCACTTTCTCAGCTAATTTAGCATTCTTATGAACCCGACAAGCACCCAATAAGGCGGACCAGACACCAGCAGTAGGTTTTATGTGCATGGTTGAAATAAAATCATAGGCTTCCTCTAATTTCCCAGCTCGGCCAAGAAGATCAGCAACTGCTGCATAATGCTCCAATCTGGGAATAATTCCATGATCATTAGACATTCTATGGAAATAATCCCAGGCTTCATCAACCAGACCAGCATGGCTACAAGCAGTCAAGACTGCCACAAAGGCCACATGATTAGGTTTCCCATTCTCGGTCTCCATTCGCTGAAACAGTGATAGAGCTTCTTGTGCTGGCCCATGCAAAGCATAACCCATGATCATGGCAGTCCATGAAACGCTATCTGGTGATGGCACCCCATCAAAGACTCGCCGAGCAATATGGACATTTCCACATTTCGCATACATATCAACAAGTGAACTGGCTACAAAAACATTCCCTGCAAACCCACCTCTGACGACATACCCATGGAGCTGCATCCCAAGACGCAGTGTTGTCAGATGAGCGCAAGCAGGCATGATGCCAGAAAAAGTCACAGGCATAGGCTTTATCCGACAAAGTAACATCTCCCTAAACAACTTGAGCCCCTCATCAAACATGCCGTTTTGCACCAAACCCGCAATGATAGAATTCCATGAAATTGGATCAGGGTTTGGTAAAAGATCAAATACTCGGCGCGAGTAATCCACATTAGTGCAATTGGCATACATATCGATCAAGCTGCTCCCAATGAACACATCTGTATCGAATGCATGCCTTATTGCAAACCCATGAATCTCCATTCCCTTGGAACCATCAACATATTCAGCAAAGATCGGGAGAACGCTCGACAAAGTAAATGAGTCAGGCTTCAGACCAGCTACGCCCATCTCCTTGATCATCTCTAAAGCTTCTACATGCATACCATTCTCTGCAGCCCCTGCAATCAAAGTATTCCACGAGACGACATCTCGTTGAGGCATCTCGTCGAACACCTTTGTTACGCTCCCCAAAGGACCCATTCGAATCTGGCTGGCATGAGAAAATCCCGACTTTCTCGAATCGCCACCGACGGCGTCTCTGCTGGATACCTCAGCAGGTGAATTCCGGCGGCCGTCGTCCTTGGCATGACACAACTTACAGTACATGTTCATGAGGGCGTTGGCGGTGAAGAGATCGGCACCCCAACCCGAGCGGATCAAGAAACCATGAACGGCTGTCCCAAGGTGGGGATCCCTGAGGGCGGCGCAGGACTTGAGGACGGAGGGGAGGACGGCGTCGGCCAGATGGGAGCTAAAAGACCGCATGCGGACGAAGGCAGAGACGGAGTGATCGAAGAGGCCGCGGGCAGCGGAGCAGCGTATGACGGCCGCGTAGCAGGGCGGGGACGGGGAGGGTGCGGCGGTGAAGGCAAGGCGGGCGTCGCGGACGAGGCCGAGGGCGGAGTAGAGGGAGAAAACGAGGGGGAAGGGACGAGGGTGGGACTTGAGGAGGAGGGCATGGAGCTGCTGGGCCTGTGATCTGGTCTGGATGGAGGAAGAGTGTCGGAGGAAGGGGTCGAGGAGAGGCGTGAGAGAAGTGGGGATGGCAGCGGAAAAGGTTCCATGTGTTTGCATTCAGATGATGAAGCCAGCCGAGACCGGCAGCCAGTGCTCTCTGAGAGCATACAGCTACGGTTACGTGATAATAATAGGGGTAATTTATGCATGTAGTTAGATCTCCTCAATATCTCTATTTTTATATTTTAAAAAATTATTAAAATTTTTATAGTTACGAAACATTAGTGGACTATAGTGAAAAAGTTTATCCCAATGTTATCAATTTTAGGAAGCACGATAAGTAAAAATAATAATTTTAACATTCCAATTATATTTTCGATGATAATGGACACTTGTGTCGATGGAGACAACGGATAACTATTGTGAAAAAGAATGGAGAGCAGCTATAAGAGTTGAAATAAAAGGAAAAGAGGAAGAGAATGATACAGATATCGATGCTCTGCATCTGCGTCGATGACTCGGGCGATCCACAACATGAAGATAGTGATTAGCCTCGCAAGCACTCCGGAGCACACCTCCGGTCATTGAAGCACCACCCAACTACCCTTTTCTACTATTACATCTTGCTCTCGGAGCTTGATGGCAAATCACAACGCAACCATGAGGGTCAACACTAGTGGCAAGGTTGTAATCATTTCTAGGTGTGGGCCATCGCTTTCATGTATCGTCGTCGGCTCCGTAACCCCATCCTCTAGCTCCAACCTATTAAGATGGCTTTCACCCTTTCCTCAACCACCTAGTGTCTCCCTTCGTGGCCGTTCTATCATGCAGTTAGCTAGTTTTACCTAAGTCGTGCGGCACCCTTGCGTGTTCGTCCGTAAAGGTCGGCCTCCTCGAAATCTCCTATGGTCCAAGACCTACAAAAGAGAAAACGGGTTAGAGAAAGCGTTTCACTCAGGATCCACAAGCAATCATTTCAGTAAACACTTAATAGCCAATGTAAATTACAAACAGACTTTACAAGCTATGAACGATCGCACAACAAAGGTTCCAAAATGGTCCACTATAGACCGAAATCCTCACAAGTGCCCACATAACACAACCTTTGTTTGCAAGCCTGGGACGACCACCAAAACCAAAGAAAATGGGCCTATTAAGTTTACTGCCAATCATTTATATGTTATGCAAAGCATAAACAAAACCGAAAGACACGGACATACATAAGCATTACATCGAACACCTTGTTTATAATTTTGTTTATGATATCTTCCCCCACTTATTTCTTCGACCTTCTCGTTGAAGCTCTTGTTGATACTGTAACTTCTCACCTTTACTGAGTCTTTAATCTTCTGCTCCAATTGCAATGTGCCTCTTGGCTCCCAACTGCTCTCTGCTGCTATTGTTGAATAGTCAAACTTTTAATCTATCATACTGCTTCAACTAGCTAATGACTCTTACTTTAGTGTGGGTTGGCTAAGTTGTGTTCATCACTATTGGTTCATACGGATCCTTCAAATGAAGGAAAAGACCATCCTTAGTATGTTGTCATAGACTTAGTTGGAATTGACTAAGTTGTGAGGCACCCTTACGATAAAGTCATAGACTTAGCTGAAGTTGTCTAAGTCGTGAAGCACTCTTGCACAAACTCCTCTGACTTAGCTGGGATTCCCTAAGTCATGAGGCACCCTTGCTACATATGCGTTCGCAAAGGGTTAGCCTAGTTGCAACCTCGTACAAGTCTCGAAGGACCTGTAAAATAGAAAATTGATTAAATTGAAAACGAGCGACGGACAAATCTTGACGTCTTGTGAAGAGGGAAGCTTTATAAGCAATTCAGTGAGCACCTTGAGTGCAAGAGAGAAAAGAGAGGAAGGAGAAAACAAGAACTTTAGAAGGTAGAACGAACAGTTACAAGTCCATAAATAACTACTTATCGAGTGCCGGGCGCGAAGGCAAGTTCCTGTCAAGTTAACGTGCGAACTTGTGAAGATTGTTCAACGCCCAATAATATACCGAAGTCCCATCCAGCCCTATGCCACCCAAGGGGTTCCAAGGTGCTAAGATGGCTAACATTTCATGTATAGTTATGGTGTATAGAAAACAAGTCATGGTACGTGAAAACAGAGCCATTTTGGGGCAGTTTGGCTCGGTGCGGCAAGCAATCGCACTACAACGCTGCGAACTATCATTGCTTGTATTTTCTAAGCAAAAACACACAAAACTAAGGAAAAACATGCTGCCACGTCTCTGTACAAGCATGCAAAAGCGATGAATGATTCGTTGAACGAATTTGTTATAGGTGCGCGATGACCATTCGTGATAATGCGCTAGTCTCTCAAATGTCTCATGTCGCTTGAACTAGGTGGATGCCTATTAGAGCTTTAATGAGCATCGCCTCATAAACTTTTAAAGTTTTTGGGTCCTTCCTCCACAAAATTTGCATATCGACTCTTCTTTCACTTAGTTGTCACTTCCAAGTAGGTTCGTATCACTTCCGCTTTCGATTGACATTTTATTGGGAATTGAAGCGGATAATCTACTCTCAAAAGCACCGATCACCATTGGTGAGGATTTGACAACTATTATCTTCCATTTAGTTTCTTCAAAGGGTCTTTGAATATATGCAAAGCTCCTCTGTTAGATATATAAGAGAATTGGGGCACTCGGTTTCACTCATTCTCTAAAGGGTTGAGAAGGCAAAGGTTATTTCACTTTGCTCGCCTCCTCGATGGTTGTACTCTATGTATCGAGCTGGTTACTAGACTTCGCCCACTCTTTCCTCATACTTTTGGAGCACTCGAAGTATTTGCACTTCTTACTATTATGAACTTAGCTAAAATTGCCTAAGCCATGAGGCACTATTGCGGCCAAGTCATGAACTTAGCTTGAGTTGCCTAAGTCGCGAAGCACCCTTACGCCAACTTCTCGGACTTAGCTGGGATTGCCTAAGTCGTGACGCACCCTTGCGTTATACGTCCACAAAGGGTTAGTTAATTTGCAACCTCACCCAAGTCCTAAGGGACTTATAAAAGAGAAAGTTGATTAGTTCAAAGAATGAGCAGCGGGCAGCCTAAGTCGTGAAGCACCCTTACGCCAACTTCTCGGACTTAGCTGGGATTGCCTAAGTCGTGACGCACCCTTGCGTTATACGTCCACAAAGGGTTAGTTAATTTGCAACCTCACCCAAGTCCTAAGGGACTTATAAAAGAGAAAGTTGATTAGTTCAAAGAATGAGCAGCGGGCAAGTCCTGACGTCTCGTGGAAAGGGAAGCTTTAGAAGATAGAATGAATAGTTGCAAGTTTATAAATAACTACTCACTAGGTGTCGGGCGTGAAGGCAAGTTCCCGTCAAGTTAACATGTGAACTTATGAAGATTTTTCAACGCCCGACAATATACCAAAGCCCCATCCAGCCCTATGCCACTCAGGGGGTTCCAGGGTGCTGAGATGGCTGACATTTTGGTGTGTAACTGCGGCTTGCAGAAAATAAGTTGTGGTATGCGAAAACGGAGCCACTTTGGGGCAGTTCGACCCGACACAACGAGCGGTCGCATTGCAACATTGCAACCAATTCGAACATGCATTTTTATAAGCAAAAACACATAAAACCAAAGTAAAATAGGTTATCATGTCTCTATACAAGCATGCAAAAGCGACGAATGGTTCGTTGAACGAAGTTGTTACGAGTGCGCGATGACCATTTATGACATTCTCCCCCACTTAAATTGTCGACGCCCTTGTCGACGCTTGTTTGTAGTTGTTGATGATTGCTTCTTCATGTTATAGGGCATCTTCGAGCCTTTAACTGGCTTCAGTTTGGGGAAGCTTTCGCCACTTCACCAAGTACTCGGTTTGCTCAACTCCATTGGGTAGCTTTATCTTGTGATCTGCTAAAATGGTTTCAACTCACTTTTCGTATGAGGCTCTAGTGGGAGGTAGCCAAGTTGAAACACTTCGGGAAGCATCTTGCGGATTTGAGTGGTAGGTTTTCAAGTTGCTGGCATGAAAAACATTGTGAATTTTAAGCCATACCAACAACTACAACTTGTAGGAGATATTGCCCACCCTACTAATAATTGGGAAGCGCCCTTCATACTTACGCACCAATCCTTTGTGTACTTTATTCCTAAAGAATTGGAGTGATGCTGGTTGGAGCTTTACCAACACCAAATCGCTGATTTTAAACTCCTACAGTCGCCTTTCCAAGTTTACCCACATCATCTTTTTGGCTGTCTTTTCCTAGTAAGCCCGCGTAATATTTGCATTTTGGTATCATTCTTTTGTAAAGTGATATGCTAACAAACTACTCCCAGTATATCCAATAGCTAAGGTGTAAGGAGTTGACGGTTGTTGTCCTGTAATGATCTCGAAAGGGCTCTTGTTGGACGTAAATCTTTGCTGGAAGTTGTAGGATAATTGAGCTATGTCCAATAGTTTCACCTAATCTCATTGGTTGGCACTCACATAGTGCCGAAGATATTGCTCAAGGAGAGAGTTTATCCTTTCAGTTTGGCCATCCATTTGGGGGTGGAAGCTTGTGGAGAAGTATAACTTAGACCACAACAATTTGAATAGCTCGGTCCAGAATCATCCTAGGAACCGAGCATCTCGATCACTGATGATATTGTGCGGGACTCCCTAATACTTTATCACATTCTTCATCATCAGCTTGGTCGCCTCCTTTACTGAATAGTGTATGGGTGCAACAATGAAAGTTACAAACTTTGAAAATCGATCGACCACCACGAGTATCGATTCGAGTCCCCCTACTGCCGGCAAGCTTGATATGAAGTCTAAGGAAATACTCTCCCACAGCCTTTCAAGTACGGGCAATGGTTCCAAAAGTCCCACCGGCTTCCGTTGCTCCATCTTGTCTTGTTAGCAAGTGAGGCACGTTCGAACATATTCCTCCACATCAGTCCTCATCTTCAGCCAGTAGAAGGCCCTCTTCATGAGAGCCAAGGTTCTATGAATACTTGGATGTCCAGCCCAAAAGGAATCGTGACACTCTCTTAAGAATTCACGTCTCAAATTATCCACTCAAGGAATATAAACCCTATTCTTTTTTGTGTAAACGAGTGTCTCTTGGACCCAAAATCATCGTGCCTTGCCTTTTTTGATGAGCTGCATCAAGGTTACTACTTGGGGATCACTATATGGTCCATCCTTGATCCTAGAGAGGAAGTTGGAGTGCAACTAACTTTCTTGGCCTCTGCCCTCCAACTGTATGGCATTCGCTCACTCCACTTTTTGGCTCAATGCATCGGCCATGACATTTTATTTTCTGAGCTTGTACTCTATTGCCATATCAAACTCAACTAGGAAGTCCTGCTATCATGCTTGTTTTAGGGAGAGTTTCTTTTGAGTTTGGAAATAGCTCAAAGCGATGTTGTCTATCCTTAACACAAATCACGATCCAAGAAGGTAGTGCCACAAAACTCGCAGACAGTGGACCACCACTATCATCTCCTTCTCATGCACCGAATACCATCGCTCAGTCTCATTGAGTTTGTGGCTCTCATAGGCCACCTGGTGACCTTCCTGCATGAGTACCCCTCCAATAGCGAAGTCTAAAGCATCTATATGGACTTCGAAGGGCTTATAGTTTGACAATTTTAGTACCGATTCTTCCAACATAGTAACTTTCAGATCTTGGAATGCAGCTTCACATTTATCAGACCACATCCAAGATTGCTCTTTCTTCAACAACTCCGTCAGTGGAGTTGCACGCTTTGAATACCTTGCTATGAAGCACTAATAGTAGTTAATAAAACCAAGGAAGAATCTCATATCTAGCACCTTATTTGAAGTTCGCCATTCCACAATAGCTTGCACCTTTGATTTGTCCATTTGCATGAAGCCATCACTAATTCAATGCCCCAAGAATAAGATCTCCATTAGAGCAAAGTAGCACTTCTCCCTTTTCACGAACAAAGTGGTCTCCCTAAGAACCTTGAAAATTGTCTGACGGTGCTCGACATACTCCTCGAGCATTTGGCTGTAGACAACGATATCGTCCAAGTAGACGATCATAGACTTATCCAAATACTCTTTGAATAGTTGGTTTATAAGAGTGCAGAACGTGGTCGAAGCATTGGTTAAGCCGAAAGGCATCACCAAGAACTCAAACGCTCCATACCTGGTCACACAGGTAGTCTTCGCTTTGTCACATTCAGCAATGCGCACCTGCCAGTACCCCGATTGGAGGTCAAGTTTGAAGAAATACTTGGCTTTGCCCAATTGGTCGAACAAGTTTGCGATGAGCGGGATGAGATACTTGTTCTTCACTATCACTTTGTTGGGGGCTCAATAATTGACGCATAGTTGGAGGCTCCCATCTTGTTTCTTTTGGAAGAGAACTAGAGCTCCGAATGGTGCTTTGGAACTACGAATGAGACTACTGCTTAGCAGTTCATGTAACTACTTTCTGAGCTCTGCCAACTTTAGAGGGGGCATGCGGTATAATGGTCTCACTGGAGGCTTCACTCTTGGCTCTAGCTCGATATGATGATCAATGCCTCTGCGTGGTGGCAGAGTCTTTGACAACTCAGGTGGCATAACGTCTGTGAACTCCTTTTGAACGTTAGCCACCATAGCAGGTTCATGAATGTTGGGAAATCTAGGGGCGACATCATATGAGCAGTGGAAGAACATAAAATAAAAAAACCCCAAATTTCCCTATACGTATTTATCATCGTGCATAGATTAGTGCGCAAAAACCCGCAACACAGAAAACTATGTGTGAGACAGTTGTGTTACCTAGGGAGATCGTATATCCCTAAATCCCTACAGATCTGTAGGAGTGGATGAAGGAGGTCAAGCGTCATCCTCTCTAGCGGTGATCCACACAACAGGGCTACAACGATACTCCTCAAATCTCCATGCCTGCTATTTGAGGATGAGAAGGGGAGAGGAGAATAGGAGGTGGCTACTAAGAAGCCCCAGCCTATGAGCTTTTAGTTCCCTCCTACTTATAGATGCCCCTAGTAAACCCTAATGGAACTTGCCCTATTGGGTATTGGATCTCCATCCAATTACCTAAGCCTTTTAGATCAGTGGGTCTCTACCTAATAATCTCTTATTAGCTTTTATTGGATCTCATCCATGGGATCCAATAATTCAAGGGCTTATTGGAAATCTAATAAGATAGGAGCTCCAGCGAATATCTTATATTTGTACCTCTACTCGTTGCAACACCTACCATATGTGTATGACTTTCTAGGCCAATATCGAGCTGGCTGTAAGTTATACCTATCGGAACTCCTTTTGGCTCAGTGAATTATTATGTCCATAATAATTCACTCGACTCATCGACTGCGGACGTACTAGGCCACTATGCCGCAGTCCCTAGACGAAACAGGGGAATACAATCCTTTGGACCTATCTGTCCTCAATTACCGTGTACATATAGTTCCTCATCCATCAAATATCCTAGAGACCATATAGAGGGCATGGTGCTATCAGGCCCATATAGTTTCTTCTCGAGTCTCGCTCTAATCGGATTCTCTTGGAGAACTCTTTCTCTCTCAATCCGAATGACCTTGGCCAAAGATTTATTTGAGCAAGAATACATGGGATATTTCTCTTATAATATTGAAAGCAGATGATCCTCTATCGATATTCAATAGCCCTCGTAAGGTTGGCTGCTACTCCCAATAACCGGTTGTACTAGATTTGGAACTTCCAAACCTATAAGTTTAGTATCAAAGAGTGGAGTACTCATACATAATATCCTTGGTGTTTCAAGTCTAAGGACCAGATACACTACTTGGACTACAAAATCATTGTTTAACAATAAGGCATCATCAACCATCCAACATTCCATAAGTGGATCAATCAGTGAACTCATTATCCAATGAGCACCTACACTGTATCCTTAGTGTCCCCACACAAGCAACTATAATACTAGTTGCCTCCATCATATGGATAGGTATACAGCACACCAGTCTGTCCAGTTATTTTAATGTCCCTCTCGAGTAACCTATGACTAGGATTAGTTAAGGTCTGTATTTAAAGATGAATTGATCTTATTATCATGATCTCATCATGATCTGATTCCCATTACACAAATCTATGAACATCACAATATATATGCATATATGTAACAATCAATATAAAGTGATAAAATATCCAAATATAATAAGTAAAAAAAATGTGTATCATGTCACATGTGCCATCACTCATGTAATTGGCTTGCAGAGCACCTATGACTAGCAATGAATAGCCTTCTCGTCGAGTGGCTCTAGCTTCATAGTAGTCACGAATGTTAATTCATCTTTTTGTACCCCTTTTTTTAGTTGTAATATCGATATCTGTTGGGGTTCCCTAGTTCCTCTCCAAGAGACGAAAACCACACAGGGGTCATCACCTCCCATCGTACATAGGGAGTTTAAGAATGGCATCGGCATCAACTTCGCCGAGTGTATAAACTCCATTCCAAGAATCACTTGGAAGTCATCTAGTGGCACTGCCATCATGTTTGTGCTCTCGCTCTATATTCCGATCTTGATGGGAACTCCCTTTGCCAACCTAGAGATTCACTTGGCCTCCGAGTTCACCACCTTCATTCAACTTGGGTTCTTCTCCAAGATCAGCCCAAGTCGCTTTGCTTCTCGGTCGACAATAAAGTTGTGGGTAGCGCCCGTGTCCACCATTGCATGGGTCATTTGGCCATTGAGCTTAATGTCTCTGTACATCAGCTTGCTGCTTCCTGCTTTTTGTGGCCTTGCCTTCATGTTCTCCCCCACTTGACCTTGCATAGCGTTCGACAAATGCATTGCTCCCATCTAGGGTCCTTGCGACTCCTCATCATCACTGCTGAATTCTGAACTACTTGAACTAAGAGCAACAGCCTTGTCCTTGTCCGATTTAGGGGGATGGATAGAAGCTATTAAGGCATTGAGTGCTTATTTCTGTGGGTACTCTCTCACCATGTGCGGCCCTTCGCATAAGAAGCATCCGCTAGGTTTTGGGGCCTTGCCTTTTGAGCTTAGCCCTTTATGAGAACTCTTCTTCCTTTGTTCACCCCTAGACTCTTTCCCACGAGAATATTTTGGAGGGTGATTTCCTGAAGATTGTTTCTTTTTTCCTGAGTCCTCAGAGGAAACAAAGTCAGTGAGCCTTTCTATGGCAGCAAGTGCCCCGATCACATCGGTGACATTCCTTTGATGTAGTTCTTGTTGAGCCCATGACTTCAAACCATCAAGAAAGCTAAACAGCTTATCCTTCTCAAACATGTCATATATATCCAACATCAGTGCAGAAAATTGCTTCACGTAGTCTCAAATGGAAGTACTTTAGCGGAGTTGTCTTAGTTCCCTCCTTGCGACGAACTTTATGTTCTTAGGTAGAAACTGAGTTCTTAACTCTCGCTTTAAGGCCACCCATGTGTCCACCTGACTCCGACATTGTTGGATCTCTCCCAATGGGTTCACCACCAAAGTTTTGCATTCCTATTCAAATACATGATTGTTATCGAAACTTTGGTTTCTTCAGAATCAGGCCTCGTAGCTTGAAAGTGCTAGTCATAGGTGCCCAACAAGCCAATCACGTGAGTGATGGCACATGTGACTTGACATGACATATTTTTGCTTATTATATTTTGACATTTATCACTTTATATTGACTATTACATATATGCATGTATATATTGTGATATCCTTGGATTTGTTCAATGGGAATCGGATCGTGATGAGATCACGATAATGAGACTGATTCACCTTTAACACATACTCTAAATAATCTCGGTCATAGGTTACTCAAGAGAGATATCAAGATAATCGGACAGACTGGTGTACTATATGCTAATTATATGTGTCATGCAAGCTAATCACGTAAGTGATGGCACGTGTGACTTGACACGCAATCTTTTTTGCTTATTATATTTTGGCATTTATCATTTTATATTGCTTGTTACATATATGCATATATATTGTGATGTCCTTGGATATGTGCAATGGGAATCGGATCGTGATGAGATCACGATAATGAGACCGATTCGCCTTTAAACACAGATTATAAATAATCCCGATCATAGGTTACTCGAGAGGGACATCGAGATAACTGGATAGACTGGTGTGTTGTATACCCGTCCATATGATGGATGCAGCTGGTCTCATAGTTGCTCGTGTGGGGACACTAGGGATACAATACAAGTGCTCATTGGGGAATGAGTTCACTGAATGATCCGCTTACGGAATGCTGAATGGTTGATGATGCTTTATTGTCATACAGTGATTCCATAATCCCAGTAGTGTATCTGGTCCTTATATTTGAGACACCAAGGATGTCCTGTATGAGTGCTCTACTCTTTGATACCAGACTTATAGGTTTGGATGTCATAGATCTAACATAGTCGGTCATCAGGAGTGGTAGTTAACCTTACGAGGGCTATTGACTGTCGATAGAGGATCATCCACTCTCAATGTTATGAGAGGAATGTCCCATAAGTTCTTACTTAGACAAATCACTGGCTAGGGTCATTCAGATTGAGAGAAAAAGAGTTTTCCGGGAGAATCCGACTAGAGCAAGACTCGATTAAAAACCATATGAGTCTGACAACACCATGGTCGGTATACGGTCTCTGGAATATTAGATGGACGAAAGACTATAGGTACACGGTAACTGAAGACAGACAAGTCCAATGGATTGGATTCCCTTGTATCATCTCGGGACTACGGCGTAGTGGCCTAATACGTCCGCAATCGATGAGTCGAGTGAATTATTATGGAGATAATAATTCACTAAGCCAGAAGGAGTTCTGATAGGTATGACTCACGACCAGCTCGATATTGGGCCTAGAGGGTCACACATATATTGTAACTACTGTGTTGATCACCGCTAGAGAGAAGGATGCTGGATCTCCTTCACCCTCTCATAGAGATCTGCAAGGATTCAAGGATATACGATCTCCCTAGGTAATACAATTTACTCTATATACAGTTTTAAGTTTCGTAGATTTTTATGCACCAATCTTCGTACGACGACGAACATCTCTTTGGGAATAAGGGATTTTGTTTTTTGTTCTTCCGCTGTGCATGTGATGTCGCCCCTGAGATTTTCTAATAGTGGTATCAGAGCCAGGTTGTTCATGCGAAAGATTGGTTTTGAACTACTTGTGTTATTTTTTGGAGAAGCTTTTGACATCAAAAATCATTGATGCAAAAGCGAGAAAGGGCAGCAATAGTTGATGTCGTCGCAGATGGCAACGCTGCCATCTGCGTGCAGGCAGGCTGCCTGCAGTGGTAGCCACAAGGCCGGCGCGTGCAGGCAGGCCCCCTGTAGCGGCGCCCGAAGGAAGGGCCGTAGGCATTGTGGCCATCGACGCGCGGGCATTGCGCCCACGCGCAAGGGCGACGCCTGCGGGTGTTGGACACGCGGGCAGAGGCGCCGCGCGGCA
>LVTN01001287.1:0-11705 GCA_001649415.1 Musa itinerans
TTCATGGGTTTAAGATACAGATCATTTCTACCTTCGTACGGTGGTGATGTGTTATACATCAAATAGAAGATTGTGGTGTGCACTGACACTTGTATCATACTAGGATTCAATTTCATGACAGTCATAGATGCTACCAATTTCAAATTTTAGCAAGAATAGTTATCTATCTTACTCTCTATTTTGTTTTGTCCTTTTTTTATTGTTTTATTGACTTGTTTATGTATTCGTTTGCTGGCTTTGATATGTTTATATCAATTCCTACTATCATTCTTGCTTAGTTCTTTCTGTAATTACGGTGGCTTCAATTCATATGCACATTTTATATCAATTCCTACTATCATTCTTTCTTAGTCGTTTTTGTAATTACAGTGGCTTCAATTCATATATACATTTTATACCTACGATATTTGAGTGCATGTGTTGTATAAAGCTTCAGATTCCTATTTTTTTAATGTTAATGTCGAAGTTATTCTAAAATCTAAGGTTCACAAATCTGTTTGATCTTTTATGTTGATACTAGCATAATGCACTTTCTTTGTCCATTCTAGTTGAGTTGAAGAAGCAGATCTCGTGTACTGTTCAACTTGTCAACAAGTCCACAGATTATGTTGCTTACAAGGTTAGTGCTTCTCCCCAACTGTGTACCTCCTATTTAGATGTAATCTTTAGAGATTGGATGACCAAAAGTTGTGTTCTGGACCTCTCAAATGGTCTCATGGAAGTTTCATACTTCACATAGCTTCTCTAATATTCCATTAATTAAATATCTGTGTTAGACTGATTGCTTTGTCAGTTATTCTCAAAAGAGAACTTTACGTTTACATTCTTGCATGTTTTCTCACACCAAAGTATTACTAATTAGCCTGTTCTCCTTTCCCACTTGTTGCCTTGCTGTTTTCTATTAGCTTTGGGTACCTATATCTGCTATCGTTACTAACTTTGCTAAGAATCCCATACTTGAGGTTAATGTTCCTAGTCATTTTGTAGTTATCTTTGGATACCGACATGAAAAACATATGTTAGAAATGGTCTAATGAGTTTTTGTTTGGAGCTACTTATAATTATGAACATCGTCTCTCCATTACGGCATTTCCATTTTATTTATAAATGGTTCATCATAGTAACTGATTCAACTATATCTATATTGGTTAGGTTAAAACTACATCTCCTAAGAGATACTGTGTGCGACCAAATACAGGCATCATTCTACCTAGATCAACATGTGACTTTACATGTTTGCTATCTCATCAC
Source organism: Musa itinerans (assembly GCA_001649415.1). Classification (NCBI taxonomy): domain Eukaryota; kingdom Viridiplantae; phylum Streptophyta; class Magnoliopsida; order Zingiberales; family Musaceae; genus Musa; species Musa itinerans. The sequence continues at coordinate 1,252 of LVTN01001287.1, forward strand.
AATCCGATTTCTATGCATAGATTTATGGATATCACAATGTATGCAATAAGCAATATAAAATGAGAAAAATATTAAATAAATAATAAATAAAAAGAGTGTGTATTATATCACACGTGTCATCACTCACGTGATTTGGCTTGTAGGGCACCTATGACTAGCAATCTCGATGTCCCTCTCGAGTAACCTATAATCGAGATTATTTAGGGTCTGTGTCTAAGGTAAATCAGTCTCCTATCATGATCTCATCACGATTAGATTTCCATCACATAGATCTATAAGCATCACAATATATGCAACATGCAAGATTAAATTCCCATCACATAGATCCATGAGCATCACAATGTATGCAACATGCAATATAAAGTGAAAAAAATATCAATAAATAATAATATATAAAAAGAGTGTGTATCGTGTTACACGTGTCATCACTTACGTGATTAGCTTATAGGGCACCTATGACTAACAAAATCACTTACAACTCTTAATACAACCAATAATTTGTAATAAAATTTTGGTAGAATCTTCTCTAAATTTATAATAATCTACTCATAGTTCCACCCATACCCTATATGCATGACTAAAGTCTTTTGTTTGAACAGCGTAACTATGTACTTTTTTGTGTTTGTGCTTTAAATTTGCTAGTAAGCAATTACGATACATTTGCAAAAGAAAAAAAGATGCCTTAGGAAAAGGGTGGATCCAATTGGATATTGTAATCACTAATCATCATTATCAGTCAAACCTTTTTCCCGTCAAGACAGGGTCAGCTTGGAGAACTTCCATTAGTCATCAATCCTATATCAACTTTAAGTGGACAATATTCATGAAAAGTTTGACATCAGTTTTCATCAACAAGTGGGCTACATTCCTAGCTAATCAAAATCAAGGAAATTTAGGGATTGATGTAGAGCGTGGTGGCATGTGGCTCAAAGGTGTTGTTTTATACTTTTCAGCTATTATGCATGTAGGAATCAGGCTTGTCTTACGTGCTGTACCTTTGAGCTAGTTGGCCAATGGTTTGAAACTTATTGTCAATACAATGCAACAACAAAGCTTTAGCCATAAAGTCCCAATTGTCTGGGGTCGGCTACATGGATCTTTTGCCACTATTGACCTCTATAAGAAAATCATATTCTTGGTTAAATTCAAGAGTATGTAAATCTTTATTTATAGTTTCTAATAAAGTCATTTTAAGTCTCTCTACCTCTTCTTTTACAACTAATTTTAAAAGTTTCATATCTTTCAACTACCATATCTGTAGGTATTCTTAGCACATGCCCATATTATCTTAAACAATTCTTTGTAATCTTATCTTCTATTGAAAATACATCTAGTTATTCATGAATAGAACATTTCTTTTACTATCATTCCTAATAGCTTTACGTATGTACCTCAACATTCTCATCTTAACATATACTTTTTGCATATGTTGTTTTTTAACTGCCCAATACCCAAATTCATAAAGTATCCCTAATCATATATAATTTTCGTTTTAATATGAGAAATGTCTAGTGATCGCACAAAATTTCTTGATATAATATTTTTATCTATCTCTCCATTTTGTTGAATAATTGATCCAAGATACCTAGATTTTTTTATTTAATGGAATTTCTTGTTTAACTTAACTATATCCTTATATCCTTAGTGAAGAGAATATGACTAATGTTTTTAACTTTAGAACTTAACAACACGTATGACTTTTTACATATCTCTCAATGACGGCAAAAGATTCATGTAGCTGACCCCAAATAGTTTGGACTTATGACTTTGTTGTTGTTGTTGTTGAATAGAATAGATCAAGATTTTAATATTGCTCGATAAAAGTCAAACTGGTTAGATCGAACACATGAAATAAGAAAAGCTAGCTTTGATGTTTTTGTTTTACTGGCACGGCCTAGATTTGACATGTGTGAGTGCATAGCAAGATATGTGCTTGGTGGAAGGAAAACTGGCCCCCTGAGCTATATCTTTTGGTTTGCTTTGATGCAAACGGGCGTATTTTGTTGCTATCGTTATCAAGTTTTAAGCTTTTTCTTGAGAAAAAATAATCTGTGCTCAGTGCCCAAATTCTGTAATTCATGTTTAGGGCTTGCGTAATAAATTGAATTATTGAAGTATGTTAATAAAAAAAATTAAGAATATATGAAAGAGGAAAAAAGGTGGCCAAAAGTTGAATCAAAGAGGGCAAATTTGATAAAATATGTTCAATTTATAGAACACTCAATTCATAATAATGGAAATACAAGTGGTGCAAATTCAAATGCACACCAGGCTTGAGGAGAGAGAGAGACATTTTTTTATTGTAAATTTAGTTAATTCACTAATTCTGAATTCCAGGTATCGCCAAAAACATTAGGTTTGCAGAAATTTGGGGTTTGGTGGATCTTGTATGGTAAAAAATAATTGTCAAACGACAGGGATTTTGGGGATTTAGAGATATATAATGATGGAATTATGTTGGTAGGATAACTGGGGATGAGAGAAGAGGATGATAGGAAATGGTCGACTTATTGTACTCTTAAGTCCTCTTAACTTTGTGAGAAGGTTGTGGTTCCACACCACTTGCACGATAATCAAGACAAATAAATTGTGTATCTTTTTCTTCTTTAGGGAAGAAAATCTTCTAGATTTAAAGGACGTACCCAGTGCACGAGGCTCTCGCTGATACAAGGTCTAGGGAGGGTCAATGTACGCAGTTTTACCTTTAAATATTTAAATATTATTTGTTAAGATAAATTTAAAAGAAGAAAATCTTTTAGATTTATCTTACCAAATAATCTTTGTTTTTTATAATATATCCGATTCATATATTTCTATCTTTGTAGAATGATGAATTTTTTTATAAAATGGAATTTCCAATCAAGATTTGTAATCTTAATTAAACTCAGTTTATTTTTTCATCTTTTTCTTCATTCGACTTCCTTTTTTCTTATCCTTAATCAATCTAGGGAACTAAAGCGAAAACTTAGTCAATATTGCCAACATATTTTTTTTACAGAAATCACCTCTAAAGTACTAAAATTATTCCAAAGAAACAGAAAAAGATAACTAGACTATTTGAAAGCATGTTGGTTGAATCTGAATACAAATATATCAACAATCCAAAGGGATTTGAGTTGGCCCTTTCTCTTTCCACGCCTAGCGTAGATTTACAAATTGTTGATTTCCATCAGGAAGATGCTATGTTAGGTACTCTGCCTTGTGAAGACATTAGACGGAATGGAGAAGAGAAATGTAGTGGGGATAAGAAATATGGATATGTGGCCATCAATATAAACCTAAGCTTCCTTTTTACTTTTTTTTTTTAGTTTAAGAATCAACATTTAATATGATAAGAGTTCTATAAAAAATTTCCTACATAGATAGTCAACCTTTTGATTTATGAAGACAAAGAGAACAATTAATGCCCTTTTGCATCAAGGATATGGATCGTAACCCTAAGTAACATATTTTTTTGTTAAGAAATAAGAGTCAACTACCAGTTGGATGATTTCCTTGTTATTAAATTCAAGATTTTTCTCCATTCGAAGGTTATAATGAATAATCACTCTTTCCTCCCTCAATATATGTTAATGTGTCAACTGACTGATTTTTTGATATGATACTTATGGCCAACCTTTTTTATATTATGATTCCTATGAACAGCATAAGAATCTGACGTTTTGATGATCCAATTTATGAAGTAATGGACAATTTAATTTATGCCAATTTCATGCTTGTACAATGGGCTTTCAACTTCTTGGTGCAATTATCTAGGACTCTTCTATTGACTTAATGGGATGTTATTCTAATTTGATTCCTCAAGAAACTCATATTGAGCTTAAAATTGGGTTCAATTACTAGATAAAATTGGTTTCATCATAGGCTTGATTCTCAATAGTCCTATTTAAAGATAAAATTTGAGATTGATTCTACTACAACAAAACACTTGGCATGCTAAGGTTTGTGACTACAATTTCAAGGAAGTAGGAGCTTTAACTGTTGAAGCATTATGAAGATAAATTCCAACTTGAATGTCTACATTTAACAAGCATTGTTAAATTTTGTCTAACAAATTTGACAGAAATATAAAACTATAGAGTCAGATTGTTTTTTCAGGAATAGTTTTTGAGTGTTTGAATTTTGAGAAGAAGTGAGAGAATTGGAAGTAGAGCTCCCTGCAAGGGTGGAATTACATGCATAAAAAACTCGGAGCACATTCCTAGCGTCATACACAGAGACTTCTCGTTCCATAACTGTGACAGCAAACCACTTAAATAATGCCTAGTGGATGTTTTTTTCAGAGTACATCATAAGGACTTTTTTTTGTTTCTGGTTATACATTTTCTTATTTTGCCTTAAAATTATAGTTAACAATAAAAGAATGATATGAATATGCCCATTGGATGTTTTAAAAATGCCTCAATTAAAAACAACTTATTTTCTTTTATGGAAAAATCTGTTACACAAGTTCTTGCAGTAGTTGAAACATCTCATGTATCGGACAGATTTTATGTTATTTTTGCCTAATAACTCTAAATAATTGATATAATTTTTAGTTTGCACCATGAGTTACTTCCATTTATACAATGAATCAGTGTAATAACATATGACGGGCTAGTTGTTTGATGATTTACGATTATTGTACATTGATGGAGGAGAATTTTAGGCCTTAGTAGTTAGCACTGAAGTGAAATAAATGAATTGTGTAACAAATCATGTTAATTTTATGTTAGCTTGCATATCGGTGGGCCTATATTCTTTTGTTTATTTACATGATTATGCAATTCCATTTTAGTTACCATGCAAGCACCAAAGGAAGCTCCACCAGATATGCAATTAAAAGATAAGTTTCTGGTTCAGAGCACTGTTGTTCCTTATGGTACTACAGATGAGGATATTATGCCAAGTTTTGTAAGTATACATTATAGTTTTTCCTTTGAATATGTAGTATGTTATGTATGTTTTGATATTCTTCTTTTTGGTTCAACAGTTCTCTAAAGAAAATGGTAGATATATCCAAGAGAACAAATTGAGAGTTGTCCTTGCAAGCCCTCCACATTCTCCAGTGGTCGAACCAATCAATGGGGTGAGACAGGAGCCAGCTTTAGAAAATCCTGATTCAGCTGAGACTTGCATCTTTGATAATGGTGCTCTGCAGCACGAATTGGCTAATGAAGTTCCTATTTTGAGAAAGACTTCTGTTTTGCACAATGAGGCTCCAAAACATGAGGCCATTCATGAAAATCCTTTGTTGGAAAAGGCTTGTATTTCAAGTAATCAAGCATTGAATGGAGTGCCTGACATTATCTCTTCTCCAGTAATATCTCCTTCCTAGTCTAATTTATGTTTTTGTTTCTGGTTTTTTCCATGGAAGTTTACTTTGGCCAATAAGAACACATGCGTGTTCATTCACATCAAGTTGTTAGAATTTGGATCTCCTATGTATCATAAGTTTGTAAACATGTGTGGTTGTCGTAAAAGAAACACAGTGACAGCATAATGTTTTTCTATTTGTTAAGATCAGACTTGATACTATCTACATTTTCAATGTTCAGATGATTTTTCTTTGCATGATATCCCCATGTTGCTTTTTCTAATTCAGCTGGTTAACCTTGCTTATGCTTCTGTAGGTTGCTAAAGACATTGATGACTTAAAGTTGAAGCTCAACAATCTTGAAGTGAAACTAAATGAGGTTAGTTAATTTTAACATAGCTGTTTGCATTTATTTGATGCCACAACTCTAATGTTATTTGTAATATTTTTCATCTCATCAAGTAGCTATCCTTTGGTATTAGGATATATTCTTTATGCCTTATGATAATGTTCACTTGTGATGTAGGACAAGTTTGTGACAAGCAAAGAATGTGTATTCTTTTTTATCTGAGAATAGAGGAAGGCAAAGAGAGAGAAAGGAAAAGATAGTTTAAAAACGAATAACTACTCGACTTACTTCCAACTCAAGAAATAGCTCCTAGGGTACGCACACCTAGTCATGTCTTACATGTTGGACAATAGAATTATACCATCAAGAATTGATATGTGACATCATACCACCAGCACATATTGTGGGAAAAGGATTGATTTTCAGTTTTAATTTTTGCCCTTTTTTTATTGACCCCAAGTATAGGAAAGATAAAATAAAATTCAGAATTAAGAAAGGATTATAATATTATGAAAGCAAATTGATCATCTACTCTCTCCTTCTTCTGGGAAGAAAATTTTCCTGATTTGTTTTAGCAAATGATCTTTCTTTTGGATAACATATCCAATATATAGACTTTTATATTTGTAGTATGATGACAACTCCTTGTAGAGATGGAATCTTCCATTATGATTTGTAATCTTTAATTAAGCCATGTTTTGATTTCTTCCATCTTTTTGTTCATTTGCTATCTTTTTTTTTTCTCTCCAGTAATCTAAGAAAATAAAGTATAATATCGGAAATGTCACCATGTGGCAGCTTATGATTTTTACAAAGTGCCCTAAATTAATAAAATTTATTCAAATGAGAAATAAGTAAAAAAAGATCCTACATCATTGTCTCATGACATGATTTAACAAGGTTGCTTCCACATAAAATGGCAAATTTTTGGCTTTCAATGTTTGTAACTCTGGCAGTTGTGAACACTCAGTAAGTGATCCTACACAGTGGAAATATCATTATGTTCTGATAAAATACTGTCCCCAATTTTTGGTTATTCCAGAAAACCCAAGTTTTCCACCAATGCAGGATCTGGATTTTTAATAAGTAGTCAAATTATTTGCAGATGTGTTCATTTTGTAGAGCCATAAATTATGTGCAGAAATTCATTGTGGTTAGTGTATATATTGTGCTCATTCATGAATTTAAAGGATGCCTTTTGTATAGGCCCAACTTTTCCAGTCAATATTCTTTTTTCTATTAGCATTAGAAACTAATAGAACTGAGGTTAAATTTCATATTCTAGGAAATGCATTCTGACCATAAATTGGGTAAACTAAGGGATGGACCTTTTGCAGGCTGAGAAGACAATTATGAGTCTGAAGAAAGAGAATAATGCAACCTTGCAAGAGGGAGAGAAATTGCAGCAAGAAATTGTGAGTGTAATCTTTTCTGTAAATGACTTCACTACTATGCTATTACAAACATTTTATATTGAGGGAGATGGAGCTCAAATATCGTGCATCATTTGCTTAGATATTTTCAGGCAAGCCAACTTTTATTTTTTTCTGCTGCAAAACTTCTCATACACTATATGATCTTTATAAATGTACATCTGTATTGGCTCCTATCTCAACCACTCTTATTAAGAGCCAATCACTGGGTGCAACAGAGAACCTCTCTTCTGTAGGTCTTCTCCAATGTTTGCATTTGGGTGGATCACTTTTGCATTCTTGATCTGCTTCTCTTCTATTACTAAAATTATTCTGGTAGAGCATGCTTTTTCAGCTGCAGTAAATCTTCATATTAAACTAATGATGACGGGAGGCATGAACATAATGTCATTTGTTTGAAATTGGCTTCTTCATAAGCTATGTGTGTAAAATGCACAATGTCATTTGTTTTCTTGGAGAACCCCTCGAGAATTTGGTAGTCTGTCTAGTAGCTGTTGATCAGCAACAATGAGTGGTCATCTAATTTCATCATGCTTTGTGTGATAATTGATTGTTACCAGTCTTTAGTCTACTCTTTAACACTGTCATTTTCTTTGTTCAGGCTTTGCTGAGACTGAAGAGTTCTGCTAGAGTTCAGGCTGGTTTCCCATTTTTGTTTGTGGTCTTCATAGCATTTGTCGGCATGACACTTGGATATCGTTGGCACTCGTGAAGCTCATCTCAAAGCTTGATCCTGCATCGGTAGCATCAGACCATAATTCACAGAACTTGTCACAGCTGTCTCCATTGTGAAAATTTCACATATTTCATATACAAGTCTTCTGATAGGTTTTACCCATGTCCAAGAGTATATGACTTCATGCATGTAAAATGGCGAATTTTATACCGTATATAGGTTGTCTTACCATTCATACTAGCCTGTTATGCGTTTTATGCCTCTTAAAGTGTCAATAATTCTGTGTAAATACACTTTGTATGTGGGATTAGGGTTTATCTTGAGACACTCTTGCAAACATATGCTGAATTTTGTACCCTTGGCAACTACAATCTGAGACCCACCAAACCTGGTTGAACTGTGATGGAAGATTTCATTATCCGCAGAGCTGACATATAATTCTGCTGATCTGTTGTTCAGAAAACCCGGTCCAATTCAAGGTATATGCATTGAGGAGTTAACCATGATCCTTTATCTTATGAAAATGAATAAAACCGCTGTAGCTTATTATTACAACATTGCAAGTTACTGTTCTGCATGTCATCAAGTGGAGTTCAGTGAGTCATGAGACATAGATTACCTGATTGAAACAAATTAGCTTAGAACATTGTTGACATTCTTCTTTATCCTAAACTTGCAGGTTTTTACTATTTTACAAGACTTTGCTGGATTTTCTTAAATGACTTACCTTATGCTTGTAAGTTTATCTTGTGCAAAATTCAGTAGTGCAGAATACATTTATTTTTTTCTGTCAGCTATAGAGAAAATATGCCATGCTACTTACTGAATTTAGTCCAAGTACTGATATGAGAGGTGAAGAACCTATCCATGAGCAAGTACTGCTTGTATACATCATGAAATGAATGGTCTCACCAGTATTGTCAATAACTACATGCACATTGGCTGTGCACATTGCAGCACCTGAACTAAGGCATCACAAAACCAGTAAAGATAAGGTTTGCCAGGAAGAATTAACTTGCAGGATTTGAGCACATATCTCCTGTGGGTTTCTGAAACCCCCTTGGCATCTCCTAATCACATTGGTGAAATTACTGATATGGTAAAGAAAAACAAAATACAATGCAAAAGTTGATGGAGGGAGAATTTCTCTCGAACATAAAATTTAATTATATTTTATTTTGCTCTTGTGAAAGATTGTATCAAGAAGCAGTTTTAGAGTTCAAATCTAGTTTAGTAATTTAAAATAAAGGTATATCTAGAGAGATTATATCAGTTTTGTAGGCATCAATTTAACGAGAAAATATTATATTGATGTATGTCTAGGGTTAATTACATATTAACCTCTTATAGTTAGTTAATTTTAGCATCCGGATCTTTATATTTTTAAAAATTACATTTGAAATCTTTATGAAATATTTAAATCTGTTTCTTCTAGTGTCGTCTTATTTGCCGATGGAAATAATGCACATGCTATCACATAAGAAAAACAATACTAAAATAGGATTAAAAGGTAATTTCATAGTACTATTATCATTGATATTAATTTCTCATCTTGTAACTTATGTAAAACCAGCAACCCGAGAGAAAAATATTTATATCGAGTGTTTCACTTTCCAACAAAACCTCAAAAACTTTAACCATGTTTTAGTATCATTTTTCGCATGTAATAGGGCGTATAATATTTTCGTTAGCAGAGTCGATTGTGTAAGGAAAAATGAGATTAAATGTTTTATTTTTGTAAGTATAGAAATCCCAAAGTAACTTCTCGAAATGTTAAATGTAGCTAATTACAATAGGCAATATAGCTAATTAATCTATGTTAAATATCTCCTCATGTTAAAAAGAAAGTAATCATTTGATCTCTCTCTTAAACTATATCTCTTCTCTTGCACTTGCGACTACGTAAACCTCTCCTCTCTTATAATTAATTTTTTTTATTACTTAATACATTACATTATCCCATATTTATAGAGGATTGAAATTAAGAGATTGAGTTTGTTGGCAACTATGACTTAAAAACTCTTAAATGAAGTCAGAAAGATTAATTTAACATTATAACATAATGACATCATCATTTCACTCTCATCTAATGCTTTGGGCACACTAGTAATTTGAAAGTTTGATGATAATACATCTAACAGTATCAAACCATTTTCCACGTTGCGATAACGAAGAGTTCTAACAACAAAAATGACGACAAGATGAGGATGACAACCACTACAAACAAATCAATTGATTTCGTGAGTCTTTGCTTGTCATTGATCTTTTGTGTGCGACATTATCCATAGTACAACAACAATGTGTAGTTCTCAAACAGGTTAAGCCAAGCAGATATGGATCCATTTCCTTGGGCTTAGAATGAGAACTCAAGGCAGCTTTCATGTTGTCCTCTGATTTGTTGTCTTTTGTTTTTTGTTTCTTTTATTTTGTGTGTTTTCTTCTTGTCCTCTGATTCATCATTACAAGCATTTTGAGTATCCTACTTTAGAGTCTTGTTTGGCTTGTAGTAGAGGTATTAATTACTTTTATTTTTATTAATTTCTTATTTCTTTCTTTTTGGTATTTGTATGGCATATATATTTAATGGATGATGAAAAAGGAGTTCTTTTATAGGCATTTCCAACATATAACATTTACTAGTAGATTTCACCATGGCAACAGTGAATGCTGAAGTCTTGTTCTGATTGATGATATATATAT
>LVTN01001287.1:11786-24302 GCA_001649415.1 Musa itinerans
TATATATGTTTTGTGAACCCATAAAAATGCTTGCTAACTGAACTATTTATCTTATATACTAACTTATGAGTCGGTAGTGTTCAAAGTTTATGGAAATCAACAGTCACATTGATCTCATTGAATCTTCGAATAGTTATTTTTCTCTCGATTTGAATCAAATTACATGTATAATGTTGAACACCATTGTTATCGATCCTAAGCCCGAATGAGAAAAAATAAAAAATTATGTTAGAACACTCGCAATTGATATATAACTATGTTAATGCTGATCCAATCAGCCATTCCACTATCAAAACCCCATCAAATCTATTAAGATTTATGGTTATATAAAGTTTAATATTGAGATTTATTATTAATATTTCCACTATAAAGTTTATTATTAATATTGAGACTTATAATATAAAGTTTATTATTAATATTTCCACTATCAAACCCCATCAAATCTATTAAGATTTATTCTTCTACATCAGAAGACACATTTAAATAAAATTATGTTCTAAAGAACATATCAACAAGTCTCTCTCATTTGGACTCCATTTGACCGACAGCATCGGATCTCAAGATACTTCCGTACACGATTCATCAACAGCAAACACGACGTTCATCGAATCAGTGTCCGCCGCGTATCACTCAGTTTCCTCGTACATTCAAGCTTAAATGTGTTCGTTTGTGCGGCAACACGAAGGAAGCGGCCGAAGGCGAAACGGTCCTCTCGAACTCCGAGCTCGCCCTAATCTCCAGACTGATCGTCAACCCTCGAGCTGTTCGATCGGAAACCAGCGATCTCGTTGGTTCGCCGCGAAATTTTCGTTCGAGAAGCCGTCTTCTTTCAGATCCTTTCTCGCATTTTCGTGAAAAAATCTTTCTTTTTTTTTTGCCTGAATTTGTCTCGGGTTGTCGAGAAATTGCGGACCGAAATGTCTCTTCCGTGGACTCCTTGGAGACGTGAACCACCTGCTCCTCGGGGAATTGCTTGGTTCTAGTCGTCTTGGTTCCCGGTCCGCAGGAGGGAAGAGTCGGAAGGCCATCGGCCATGGCGTTTGGCTTGATGGCGCAGCAGCTCGTGCGCCTGGGAAAAGCGTTGGCGACTTCGGATCACGCCTCGGTGGTCTCCATTAATCTCTTCGTGGCGCTTATCTGCGGGTGCATCGTCATCGGGCACCTTCTCGAGGAGAGGCGCTGGATGAATGAGTCCATTACCGCCCTCGTCATCGTGAGTTCCCCTTTACCCGGATTTACCATTCGTAAAGATTGAACTTTTCTTTAGCTTTCGGCTCGAGGAATTTGGTTAATTCCATTTTTTGTTGGGTCTTCTGATGGCGCAGGGGGTGTGCACCGGAGTCCTCATACTGCTGACGACGAAAGGGAAGAGCTCGCACATCTTCATCTTCAGCGAAGACCTCTTCTTCATCTACCTTCTTCCGCCCATTATATTCAATGCCGGGTAAGTAAAGAAAGATAAGGTTTTTTATTGGATGTTTTTCGTTTTTGAGCTTCGTAGCTATGTGCTTCATTTTTCTGTATATTTTTAGTGGTTTCTCGGTTTTTTCTTGCTTCTTTATATTTGGGCCTACCACGCTAAAGATTTTATCTTGTTTCTTGTTTCTTGTAATTCTAGAAATTTCAGCTGTCGTCTACAGTTAGAAAACTTTAGTCTCTTGCATCAGCATAGAATTATGAATCTGACAGATGCACATGGGGCAACTTCGTAGGTTTGTTTCTTTCATATTAATATGTGGGACATGTCATATCAGAGCACACATCTTACGTCTGTTTTTGGTAAAAAATTGAAATCAAATATGCATATGGAAAGGAAGCATATTGTTAGCAAATGAAACAATATCGTTAATTTATTGTATCTGTTAAAAATCTTAAATAAAATAGACATAAAATTCATTTCTGAAAGGAATTTTAGATTATTTTCTTTGTGGTGTCTTAGCTACTGTTGTCGAATGTTACTGTTTTCTCACACTACTGAACAGATAAATTAGATTTATAAAAGTTTAAAGGTTAGAATTGGTACCATTTTTTCCTGATCTGTTCCTCTGTAAAGTTCGAAAGAGCTTATGGGACTTCATTTTTCTATGAAATGGATGTAAAGGTCTGGTCAACTTTTAAAAGGTTCACAGAATTTTCTGAATTTAATTTAATATATACAGTTGAACAATTATGAGCCTGCTTTCTTGAGTGTTTAAATATATTACATGGTGCTTAATGATGACTTATTTAAGGAAAACATTCTCTGTTATTGGCATAGTTTATGCAGAGATTCATAAGGCATCTTCAAAATCTTAGTCTAGACACATGACACCTTCTGTGTTCATCTATGTGCTTCATGCTTTTTGTCATCTAAAAGGTATGCATCCATATCTATGGGCTTGTGTATGCATGTGTGCTGTGAATGCATCAATCAGATAAACATGGAATTTTTCCTTTCTCAACATTATGGAACATCTGCAGTCTTGCTTGAGTTGTAATTTCTAGGGTGCGAGTACACCAGTGATCCTGTAAATGTTGCAGTGTGTGCAGGTGAGCATAATGGCTAGCATTAGCTGCTTAGTATCATACCACTGACCAGGAGGTAGACAAACTTTGTGTTTCTTTTTCAATTTCATAAATGTGTTATATTTTCAAATTTCTTAAAAGAGAAAGAAAATTAACATTCAACTGTCATGATAGAAGAGGTTTGTTTTGGTTCAGATCTCAATCATATGATGTAACTGTTACTTAACTTTCATTATGAAAATCTTTTGTCATGTATCATTTTGTTAGTACTTCCCCTGTGATATCTCGTTACTAAGTTTCGTTGCTGCTAGAACAATGTCCTCCTATGTTGACTAAGAATGATTATTTTCGACACTTGAACAACTATTTTTTCTTCTTGACTGCCAGGTTTCAAGTAAAAAAGAAACAATTTTTTCGCAACTTCATGACAATCATGCTGTTTGGTGCAGTTGGGACATTAATATCCTTTTTCATAATTTTCTTTGGTAATTTCTTACTCATTGGTGCACATTATCTCCTACTGCAGTTCTCAAAGTTCCAGAGATCATTTATTTTCAGTTTTATTCTTGCTTCATAAAGTTGTATTTATGAACATAAGCTAATATTTACGTGTTTTGGGCATAACTCCTTTTTTTCCAAAAAATCTTTTGTCATGTAGGCAGAATGTGAATAGGCTTATTTAACAAGAATATGAGAATTGCTTTCAAAGAGTTGAATTTGGATTACATATACATTTCTGGGGCTGAATTTAATAAAAACAGGTCAGATATATTGAGTAATGGAACTCATAAGGAATGCAAATGTGCCAGAAGTGGTCTGAGAATTAACCAAATTTCTTCAGGACCTATTTAAAAATCCATCCCAAACATTCGAAAAATAGGCAAATAGAACTATTTAAATGACAGGAAATGTGCCAAATAGAACTATTTAGAATCCGGAATAACTTATGGCAAATAACACTTTCCTAGTAGTCTGAAAGAACTATTTAGAGTTCGGAATAACTTATGGCAAATAACTCTTTCCTAGTAGTCTGAAAGAACTATTTAGAGTCTGAAATAATTGTTAATATTTTGCATTTGTATCATGAAATCTGATAGTTGAATTTGCATTGGAAATTTCATGTTGTGCATCTTCCAAGACAGCAACATTTTAACATTTCCGTCTATCATCTGTGGCATTCTAGTGAACCGTTTGCAATAAAATGATGAATCATCAAGAGTGTGATTGGTGAATTTGTACCATTAACTACTTTGATTAGTTTACAAACGTCAGAGGTCTAGTATTTTATATGTTGACAAAAAAAACAAAAAAAACAAAAAAAACCATTCCATGCTCTTAGATTATCTGGAAACTGTTTCACTTTATTCTGATGCATGGACTATTGGAAGCCAGGAGACGTCAGATTATCCAGCTATCAACTGTGATTTTGATGCCTATACAGGAGTTCAGTTGATTTTGAAAAAGGTTGCTTTTAATTGTGTTCTTAATTTTAATCTAATCCTCTCTTTGTTCTTGTGACTGTCTTTGATGCTGAACACAGGGGCAATTGCATTACTCAGAAACATGGATATTGGTTCATTAGACATTGGAGATTTTCTTGGTAAAGTATTTTATTACACCACCTGTCTTTGTTTTCTCTCTGTTGTTTTACAATGCATGATTTGGCCATGCTCCAATATTTTTATCCTAATTTATTTCTATTTTTTATTCAAACAGCAATAGGGGCGATATTTTCTGCTACCGATTCTGTCTGTACCTTGCAGGTCTTGAAGAAGTTCTGCATTAATTTGTTATTCTACCTGATCAGAACAGCAACTTATGTACTCATAATCTTTCTTCCAAAGCAGGTTCTTAATCAAGATGAAACACCCTTCTTGTATAGCTTAGTATTCGGTGAAGGTGTTGTCAATGATGCCACGTCGGTTGTACTCTTCAACGCAATTCAGAATTTTGATCATGCTCATATTGATGCCATTATCATATTGAAGATTGTGGCAGACTTTGGTTATTTATTTCTCAGTAGCACCCTCCTTGGAGCATTTGTAAGTGCCTTTTGTGCTACTTGGTACTAGTTCTGTACCTACACTCACAAATGTTGTGGTTTTCTATTATCCGAGGATATTTACTCTATTGATTGCAGGGTGGATTGCTAAGTGCATACATTATCAAAAAGTTGTACATTGGAAGGTCTGTTGATATATTTTTTCTTGAATCAATTTTTTTGGAGTTTTAGGAGTTGATATATCTTTTATTTTCCATTTCCCAGGCATTCCACCAATCGTGAAGTTGCACTTATGATACTCATGGCATACCTTTCCTATATGCTGACTGCAGTAAAATGCATCTCTAATTACATGAAACAAGTTCTTTAGAACCTATATTAGTAGACATCGAGCTGATCATGTTCTTAGAGCAGTTGTTTTTCTTTGCAGTTGTTAAATTTAAGTGGTATTCTCGCAGTATTCTTCTGTGGTATAGTCATGTCACACTATACCTGGCATAATGTGACAGAATGCTCAAGAGTTACTACCAAGTATGTTGATCTGTTCAGTGCATCTAAGCTGCTGAATTGCCTGCTTTCATTATTACTTATTCTGAAGCAATGGATGATCCAATATATTTTACTCATTTCTCTCTCCCATACTTTCCTTTTTTGTGTCCAGGCATGCTTTTGCAACATTGTCATTTATTGCAGAGACTTTTCTTTTTCTTTACGTTGGAATGGATGTGTTGGACATTGAAAAATGGAAGTTTGTTAGCAACAGGTATGGCATATTCCATTTTTCTTTTGAGTACATAATCCTGGTCCCTCTCCTATGAGACACTGGTGTTTTTCAATTAAAAATGCTAAAGAATGATCTTTCTTGAAACCATAATTGATTGGTTATGTTAAGCACAAAATTTTAACTAGGGGACTATCATTCATCTCAATATGTTAATCGACTTCCATGGCTTTTTTTCTTCTTTGCTTAAAGTTGTTGCTCTACATGTACTTTTTAATTTTTCACTCTGCAAAAACATTATCTCATCTCTGATAAAGGTTCTAGCGTGGGACACTACAGAGTTAAAGTTTCCAAGTGATTTTCTTATAAAAGGCTTAGTAAATAATTTAATAGCGTTGCCAAGGTTCAGGCTTAGGCAGCACAGTTACCAGTACCCAAACATTTAGGGGTAAAGAGGCATACTAATGTACCAGACTACTTATTTTATGTTAAGTCAAATACTAGCAAAGGCCTGTTAGTGCCTCTGGATTAGGTTCATTTCTAGATCAGTTCCTCACAGTCAAAATAAAAAAGTTCAACATATGACAACCTTATGAATCTAATTGGTTAAATGAAGTTCTGCATGGTGCACTATGCATTATGAAAATCACCCAATTATTTTACATGGATTAAGGTCTAATTTTCTCTTTTTGTTTTGAACAAGTGAGATGAAACGAGGAAGTAAACTGTTTAAAATAAACCAACAATATATTTAATGTCTTTTAACTATACATTACGAATATCAAACATATTGATCAGTTTTACCAGGGAAAACAAGGATGATGTAATTTGGAGTATCATGTGTTGTTTTGATTATCTATCATTGTGGTAAAAATCAGTTGCAGGTCGGCTCAGATATGCTGAGTGCTAAATCTGGAGGCAGTCCCAAGATTTTTTAAATCTTGTGTTAGAGTCATCATTTAAATGTGCTCTTGATTCCCAATTGTTTTCAGGTTGGGATTGAGACACAACCTAGTATAATCTCAAGATAAAGGGTAAAAAATTGAAAAAAATGCGATGAGTAGTAGGACTTACCATTGCAATAATGTTAAGTGAACTAACCTTACCTTCTGAAACATGAATTTGACTTTAATCTTGCTTGTGTAACTTGAACCTTTGTATCGGTATTTGTGTATGCATACCAACTAGTCATTGGTTGGATCAATATGGATCCGACACAATATGTTGGTGCATGGGCTGCCGTACTGTGCCTATCGGTGGTATCAATCCATCAGCATATCGATACATATTGGTCAATAGCCGATGTACCATATGTCGATATATCAGTAGGTACTGATTTTTGAAAAAAAAGCCAAAAATGATCAAAAAATTCATAAAAATCCTTTTTAGAGTTTTTAATCCTAATTTAATGATAATTTTATTGTATTTAAATAAGAATATGGTGTATATGAGACATAAATTATAGAACTTAGTCACATTAAATTCAAAATGAACCCTAATTCATAATCAAACCACTAATAACAAGATGGGATTAGGCCTAAATTATACCTATGCACCCCTAATTGGGCCTAACCAACCAAAAGACTCTAATTAACTCTAATTGTATTTTAATCACAATAAATACAAGGAAAAGCACTTAATCAACCAATAAATTCATAATCAAACAACTAATAACAATCTGTAATTAGCCCTAAATACCCATAATCCGGGGCTAAATGTAAGATAATGGACCTAATTGGAACTAAACAAAATAGAATGATCTTAATCACATTTAATCTTCATATATATGCGTCAATATGCCTCTAATTATATGAAATGATATATACAACATAGAAATTAACTAAGTACCTTTAAATTGGGAGAAATTCCATCAGACCCTGAGTTCCAATCCTTTTTTTATCCAAATCAAGAGCTTGATTACTACTAATCATCAATTAGAAACTTTAATCACAGCTGAGAGCATGAGAGAAATGAGACTGAGAGTGAGTGAATGAGTGAAAGAGGGAGGAGGATTTAAAGCCCCAAAAGAGGCCCCAATGGTCAATTTGACAATTGGGGTCAAACTTGACCCAATTTGGGTTTGTATTAGTCAAATTCCGATCGGTACCAACCCATATCGATCAATACAATATGAGTTTTGATCGTATCAGCCAATACATACCCGTATTGACCCCTAACCTGTTTTTTGAGTACTGTCCAAAGTAGGCTGTCCACATATCAGTCAGTACGTATCATACCACCCGTTTTGTACCATTTTGGGTGGTATGTCAAACAATATGCTGGCATACCTATTAGCCAATTTATAATCTTACTCATGTGGTGCTGAGTCTGCTGACCTATTTTTATATCAGCCAATTCATTGGAGTTTAGTTTTCTATATTTCAATCACTAAATTTCATAAATTCATTCTATAATAAAGAGGCATTTTACAACTATGTTTTATTATGAATTTTTAATATATTTTATCATAAAAATATTTTATACTATGTATAATTTTATTATTTAAATATTTATTGAATTTATGGTCTGATCGTTTGACCTACTTGTCCATCCAGTGAATCAGTGGTCCAAGGCTTGGCCAGATTGATGTTTGATCTCAATCTGATAACTATGTTTAAAGGAGAGTGCATTGATTCTATGCTGATACTTACATTCTTACAGTACTATGATATAGTTCTAAGCAAGGCTTAAAAATCTTCTAACTAACTCTTCCTTAGTACATTATATGATGCACCCTATGAGTTGCAAGAAACACAAGCTTGGACTAAAACTTAAGATGCATAGATGACAGCCGAGATTCGAATTGGAGGCTATGCACTGTACACTCACGTGATAATCTGTGTTTTTATTATATAGTTCGAAAGAATATTAGCACGTCCAAATGTGCTTTGACATGTATTATCATCATGCCATGTGCTTCAATTAGGCCCAGCATGAATTTTGGAGCATCTTACACGTAACTACAACCACATTGGGATGTATGATGCCTTTAAATCTTTGTTTTAAATTCTGGGCAAGTTGGATGATTTGTCACGATTAATAATCTGATCTCTCATCTTAGATGGTCCAAATATGTACTAAATTAGCAAAATTTGCAGTTTTGGATGTACTTCATATTGTCTTTTCTCAGTCTGTTTTTGTGTCTGACAGAACTGATGACTTATTAGAAGGCTTTTGATATTATTTTGAATTGATTTTTAATACTCTTTTTTTTTCCTTCGCAGCCCTGGAAAATCACTTAGTGTTAGCTCCATTCTGTTAGGCTTGGTTTTGGTTGGTAGGGCTGCTTTTGTTTTTCCACTCTCATTCCTGTCTAACTTAACAAAGAATTCTCCACATGAAAGAATTATCTTCAAGCAACAAGTGAGTGCAAAACATCATTCTCACTGTATTTATTCTCAACCATCATGTTAATAAATTTGTGCAATGTTTAACAGGTTACAATATGGTGGGCAGGTCTCATGAGAGGTGCAGTGTCAATAGCACTTGCTTACAATCAGGTTAAATGCGATGCACATTTTAAGTTTTTTTATATTGTCTTGTATCAAAGATGAATTTGAGACCATAATTTTAAACGAGGCCTCTGAATCTATAGACGCATCCACCAGTCCTATGTTTGCATTTATGCTGATATAGTGATGCTATCCTAGTATTTAATAGGGCCACAGGGGGTCATGCTAGCTTGAAATTGGCCCCAAACATCAGCCCAACAAGTACTACAAATATTAATCTAAAAGAGAGATTAACAAAATAGAAAATCCATATCCTGTTGTCATAACAGCCATACAGTTTCCTCCATAAGGCTATCACAAAAAACAATGTTTTCAGAATTTTCATGACAATTCTCACGGTCAGCTATTTTCAGCAATTCTGTCTGCCTCCATAAAGCTATCCAAAAAGAGGCGGCAATGTTTTCAGAATTTCAAGGCAGTTCTTTGTATATTGCACCACATTTTGGGTTTTCCAATTGATTGCTTCTTTGTCCTCCAAAAGTAATTACAAGAACTTTGCAGCCACTTTTAATGATCAGCTGTTTGTGCCCCATTTTGAGAGCTATCCTTGCTCCTTCAAGAATGACAAATACTCTCATTAGATGGAAGAAACCTCAGGAAAAATCAGAAATCCTGCATTCATAAGTTGACCTGTATTTCTAATGACAATCAACTCATCTGAATGATTGAGGCTCGAAGGCCACCATCAGCACTGACTTTAAACCACTCAGTAGGACAATTCCGTCTTTATCTCCACTTTGCATCTAACAGACATTAGGTTTCAGAGGAGAAAATTTAAGGTATCCATTGATGATATTCAGAGCATTCCTAACCATGACGGTTTCTCTGAATACTCGCCAAAGGCTAACTAACATACATCATTTTTTCCCATCAGTCAAAATAATTAAAAGTTTTAGCATTTACTTTTCCATCTTTAAACAGATCATGAGTGGAAAGTCACAGTAATCAAGACCAATATAGAGAACCCTTATTCTATAAAACACAACATCTTGTGATAAAAAAATTGATGGCTTTATCCTGCATGTAGTTATTTCTTTGAGAATAGATTATAAATGCAGATAAACTTGATTTCATTGCATGCCAGCATGTTTGGGATCAATAGATCCAGAAATTGGTGTTGCCAACTTTGTATCCCCTACTGGCATTTTGACTATCTTAATTTGGAGGATGAACAATTTGAAGGATGAATAGAGCCCCAATTTTTGTTATAATCCTGTTGCTGGAGTATCATTTTTTCAGTTATTATACTTTATTTTTTGGATATTCAAGTTAATTTATATTCTAAGATTATGCTTTTCTTTTATCTTAACAAGTTGCATTTTGAAATTGCAGTTTACAAGATCTGGCCACACTGAACTACGAGGAAATGCAATTATGATCACCAGCACTATCACAATTGTCCTCTTCAGCACTGTGGTAAATAAATATGCCTGCACCTGCTGATTCAAACTGGTGTAGTGTTAGCTTCATACAAGAGCATTCCCTTTTAGACTCAAATGTTATAATCCTCACTCGATATATTATTATTATGGACTTCTCTGTTAACAGAATGACCCTTCAAGACCTAGTACATTCTTTTTCTTAAGTATTGCTACCGGGCTAGCATCGATGTCCTTGTAGGAATTTGCTTTATTTTTTGGTAATAATGGTGTAACTTGTTGTTCAAGTATCGATGTCTAGTATATCTAATGCTTGGCCATCATGAAAACTTTAAATTGATATTTTTTTTACTTTTTAATGCAAATCTTCTATACTAGAAAATGAAACTGAATCCATGCAACTATGACTCTCCACTTTGGATATAAATATCAACACAAAATACAATGTTGTGTTTGCTATTTAAATGTTCTTTTATCAAGCATGTATCACCTGGTTTTGATGATGTCCCTAGTTAATGCTAATTGGTTTCAAGATTGCAACCGATCATGTGTTCATGTGTACCTTGGTTACCATTAGCTAGATAAATAAGATTATTGCCTCATCAGAAGATATAGTTCCCTTGCTTTATTAGTCTAGAAATTTCTCATTGGTTATGGTTACCTTGTTATGCCTCAGGTATTTGGATTGGTGACAAAACCACTTGTGAGCTTCTTATTGCCTCATAGTGCAAAGCATCTCAGCAGCATGTCCTCTGAACCATCAAGTCCCCAGTCCCTCCTGTCATCGCTTCTTGAACATGGACGGGGATCAGAAGTCGACGGTGGAGGAGAAATTCTAACTCGACCATCCAGCCTCCGAATGCTCCTGAGCAAACCAACTCATACGGTTCACTACTACTGGCGCAAGCTTGATGATGCATTCATGCGTCCAGTGTTCGGTGGGAGAGGTTTTGTTCCATTTTCTCCTGGTTCACCCACCGAGCAGAGCCTCCAAGGCCGTATTTAAGCAAAAAAGGACACGACGACAAGTGAAAAGAAAGTAAATAGGAGGGGGAAAAACCAAAAATAAGTAGGTTCATGACATTATGAGTTAAATTGCTTTCAGTGGTACAGTTATCAAAGCAGCACCGGATCTGTGTAATTATCAGGCCTTTCTGTATATTTACCAGCTTTTTCAACCAAGCGTGATGGCTAATTGTGTGAATCAACGGTTCCTCTTGTACTAGGATGAATTACCATCGCGGCACGATCATCGGTAGGTAAAACTAACGTTTCTGCATATTTACATGGCAGATTGCAGTGCGGTGTGAGGGTTATGTAATTCTTTGTTCTCTTCTCGTCTGTAATTGTTGTGCTGTGTCATATAGGTTCTTTAGTAAATGCGGTGCTGTATTTATATTTCTATAATCTGGGTGGCGTTTTATCCTTTTTTTTAACTCCGGAATCGAGGTTCATCTGTTCCATATGTAGTCTTTCTATAATTGACATTAGATGTGGACATGGAAATTATGCAAAAAATATGTCTTTGCTATTTTGTTGTGTTCAGAACTGAGTCAGTTGATTGTGAAGCTTCCACTTCTTTATGGAACATTCTATGACTTCTAAGAGGGTTCTTCTTACAAAGGTGTAATGTGCTCTGTTTGCTGCTATGTTTGAGTTACCAATTGTCTGACATCATATTTAATGAAGTGGTGTGCTGCTGTGAAGTACATACAGTTTCTTGGCTCTTCTTGGAACATGGTTTAGTATGATTCCCATTGGCACAGTTCACATACCTGACCATGGTCTCTCTCTCTTTTCCAATTATTTCTCAATCGGAAGTGGACGTATGTCGCGATAACTGAACCGTTATAAACTCGATTTGTATTTATTTTATGCTCTTCATTGATATTGCTTTCTGACTTAAATTAAACGTTTTTAAACCAATATTTTTACAGCACTAATTCATTCCCTCTCTTAGTATCAAAAAATAAATTATTGAAAACTCTCAAGGCATTAATAGCATTTGCTAATATACTCTCTGCTAGTAAGGACTAAATTTTTTGTTCATTTAAGATATTTCAAGCACAAAAACACGTGTATACACACACACATATATATATATACATATATACATACATATACATATATACATATACATATACATATATACATATACATATACATATATACATATACATATACATATATACATATACATATACATATATACATATACATATACATATATACATATACATATACATATATACATATACATATACATATATACATATACATATACATATATACATATACATATACATATATACATATACATATACATATATACATATACATATACATATATACATATACATATACATATATACATATACATATATACATATACATATA